>CABHPH010156877.1:0-21353 GCA_902168325.1 Peromyscus nudipes | reverse complement strand
GGTTGCACACAGTGGGAAGTACAAGCTCCTTAGCTTTGTTACAACGCAAGGCCATCCCTACCTAGGGTCCAGCAGCCCTCTCCATCCTTGGAGCTCCTGCCTCTCTCCTCTGAGCTTCTCATCCTTCCCAGAACACACCATTCCTTTCTACCAGCTCCTCCTAATGAGGTTTTGCCCTGCTCTAAGTGTCCCGATTCCAGATTTCAAGACCCAGTTCAAATGTAAGCTCCTTGTGAACTTCCCTGGGTCCTCAGTCAGCCCTGCGGCTGCTCTCCACAGCCCTGGGTCCACACCCTGTTGTAATACCCTCCCTCCTGCTCTTCCAGGGGGTCTCGCAGACAGGGCCCATGTTGTCTTTTTTAGAATGTTCCTGTCAGCTCACTGTGTAGTACATTGAAGGCCGCAGAGTTTTAAATAGAGAGGTGAGTCAATGGGAATTTGAGCTGAGATCCCCAAATAGCACATCTACCAGTCATTCCGTCCAGGGGTGGCAGGATTTCACCTTTTCACCACACTGACTGGGTGACCTTCAGCGGTCTTACCACCACAGCAGGTGACAGTATTCTTATTTTAGAAATTGTTGGAAGGACTTAGAGTTTAAATTACTTGGTTGGAGGTCAAGATTGGAGCTAGGATTGCAAATGACAACTGAGTATGATTTAAAATTTTCCCCAAATGTAGTAAATGTCATAATGATTTTCCTCTGTATTGAATTTTTCATGATACAGGAAGGAAAAATGCCAATAAATTTTTTTCTTGCAGCATTTTTATTATGGTAACAAAATAGAGACAGTTTAAAGCTCCACAGTGGAAAAAGGATTTGACCAATTGAATTGTCAGCTTAGCAGCATATTAGAGCTTCTTCCAGACTATGACTAGGAGGTCCACATGGAAATGGTTGACAGTTGTGTAATGCCCAAGGTTGACTGTGTGCTCTTGTGATGTGGCTTTGTGTAGAGTGTATGAATTGTGTATTAGCTCACAAGAAGGCAACACTTTTGTTTATGTCTTAGTTTCTATTGCTGTGATAAGCAGCACGATCAAAAGCAAGTTGGGGAGAAAAGGGCTTATATGGCATACATATCCCCGAGTCCATTGAGGGAAACCAAGGCAGGAACCTGGAGGCAGGAACTGATGCAGAGGCCGTGGAGGGATGCTGTTTACTGCCTTACTTCTCATGGCTTGCTCAGCCTGTTTTTTTTTTTTTTTTTTTTTTTTTTTGTACCATCCAGGAACACCTGCTCAGAGGCATGGCATTGCCCCCAGTGATTCTATATTGTCTATATCAATTATTAATCAAACAATGACTACAGACTTGCCTACAGGCCAGTCTGATGGAGGCATTTTCTCACTTGAAGTTCCCTTTCCCCAGATAACCCTAGCTTGTGTCAAGTTAACAAAAATACTAACCAGCACAGTTTATTTGCAGTTCTTAATAATTAAAATATGATTACATTATTGACTCTTCCTTTCCTCCTTCCAGCCCCTTTCAAATCTATGACCTCTTTTTCTCTAGTTATTATGCTTATAAACATAAAAATATACTCATAAATATATACATAGAGCACGCTGAACCGTTTAGTTTCGCTTGTATACTTGTTTTCAGAGTTGACTCATGGTGTTGAATAACCATTTAGGGGGCTCATCCCTGGGGAAGACCAATTCTCCTTCTCTCAGCAGTCACTGATTGCCTGTAGCTCTTTGTTTAAGGGTTGCACCCTATGAAACACATTTGAAAAAAATCATTTTCTTCATCGCCTTCTTGGATCTAGGCTGCTCAGACATGGAGAATGTTATATTGATTTATTTGGTTAAAACAATTTTTGAAGCATGTGTTGTCCCAGTATCCACCATTTGTATTGTCTAAAACGCAATTATAAGATAATTTGGGAAATCTAGAGAAGTTACAATTAACAGGAATTCGTGGCACATAGTTGTACTATATGAGCGTGTATGTACACACTTGTACATGGTAACACACTTTTGTCTAAAGAGAGTATGTTTTCAAGATATGCTGTGATTGTAAAAATTATGAATTTGTAAGAAAACATAGGAAACAAACCAGAGAAGTGAAAAGTGGAGGGTGGAACTGAGGTGGGGAGGGGGTGGGTTTCAGCAATGTTTGTTGTATGTGTATGTGAAAAAATCACACTGAACGCCACTGATAAATACAATCAATGTGAGTTACTAAAAAAAAAAAAATTACAAAGGACAGCCAGACATATGGCAAAGGTCACCATTATTAATACCTGTTGTCTTCTGTAGTTTTCTATTTTGTGTATGGATGAGGGATGGTTCTCCATCAGTGATCACGTTGCTGGACTGTGTGATGAAGAAACTTTCTCCAGATGAGTTACTCTTAATACGCCTCTGGCCAGGAGTTATTATCCTTTTAGAATTGGCTCAGCCTTTGATATTGGTGCATGATGTCAAGCCTCGGGCCTGCCAGGAACAGGTGCTGGAGTCTCATGGGAGGGTGTCCAAGCTGTTGCTGTTGGACTGTTCCCTTCATGGGTGCTGATCCCTGTCAGCTCAGTATCACAGTGGAGTGGGGGAAGTGGTAAAACCAGTGTGGGGAAGGAGGCATGAGAGATTTTTCCACTCACAACTAGGCAAGGGAGAAAGGGAAAGGGCACCTTTTCCTTTAGAAATGTGCTGCACAAACCCAATCTATCATATGGAGGGGGACACAGAAAATGGGGAAAGTTTAAGGGCCCCTTAGTGGTCTTGATCTCCTGACTATTGTATATAATCAGGAAAGGTCAAGGGTGCCCAAAGTGGTCTTGCTCTCCTGACTATCCTATGTGATTAATAGAGTGGAATGAGCAGTTTTCTGAAACACTTCTACAGTTTAGGTAGGGGATGTTTATGTTTTTCTCTACGAGGTTATAAGCTGTATCAAGCTTTATGTCCTAACTAATAAATGATACACTATGGCAATATTACATGGATATATATTGATGGAATAATAATTGAGTTCACTAATAAAGAATTAAATAAATAATCTTAAAAGGAAATTATAAGCTGTTTATGAAATTCTGGCTTACACTTTTTTTTAACTGCTTTCAAATATCCGTTGTATTTGAATATTGTAGAAGCTTCTGTTAGAAGACGTAAAGCTGCCACAACAACACTGTCTGTTTTTTCTGACCAGTTCTGAACCTGCTGCATGTGAAGAGTCAGGAGTTAGAAAACTAGGCACGGTTGGGCCGGGCATGGTGGAGGGCGCCTTTATCCCAGCACTCAGAAGGCAGAACTCTGAATTCTGGCCAAGACCCTACCTCAAAATAGAGGGGGTGGAGAGAAGAAGAAAGCCAGCAGTGCAGCCCTGCCTGGACAGCCTGGGGTTAAGAGTGTGAGGCCAACCTGGGCTTCGTAGTCACAAACAACATCAAACCAAAAGAAGAAAGTTGAGCAAAGAAGAATTAGAGAAATAAAACAACATCTTAGCATGTTTATATGACTGAGGCATGTTCTCCTTTAATATCTGAGATGAGGTACTGTATCCCTGTCCCCAGGTTAGACCACCTGGGCCAGTGGAGGGCATTTTGCAGCTGAAGAACAGATTCCCTCACCCTGACACAGAGAAAAGTCTCCCCTGCAGCACAGGATTCTAATCTGTTGCTCATCACTAGGAACCACTCTGCCTCCTGGGAAGGCAGCTGGGCCGAGAGAACAGAGAGCTGGGGAAGCGGTTCTTGTAATAGTCCTCCAGTTTTGGAGTCGGGGGCCAGTTGGCATGCTGTGGACGTGGAGGAGGAGACCAGCCTGTGGGCTTTCACCTCCTGTGCCTGCCTCCAGCCTCAGAAGCAGCCCTTCCCTGTCTTTGAGTTAGAACCCACTGAGTATGCTGAAGGTGAACCGGTGCCCAAGCTTGAACGCTTGTTTCCTTGTCTTCCCGTCCCAGATCCTCAGCCTTGCCCATCCAGTGACATGTGATGCTAGTGGTAAGGACCATCTGCACAGTAGTCGTGGTTCTGGGTTCTAGGAAGGTCAACTGACCTTCTTGTGCCTCAGTTTATCCACGAAATGGTAATAGTTCTTCCTGGATAGCTCATGATTAGATCGAGCTTAGAACTAGTTCTTGACACACAGAATTCATTCATCACAACTTTACATACAGAGTTTGAATCTAAACCTTCTTTTATGAAACTCTCAGGGAAAAGTTTCAAATTCAGAATTAGTCTTCTGGCAAGATGTGAAAGTTGAAGGCTATAGACCCATATCAAATTATCTTGGCCCATGACTTCATAGACAAAGAATTTGAAGTTCTTCCTTGTTTTCTTTGTCTTGGCCAGAGAGCTTCTCTATGCCTGTGTGTGCAGCTGGGGAACCTTTGGCGGCTACATCCAGGGTTCCCTCTTCCTAGACTGTGTGTGGATCCCAGGATGAACCCTAAGCTTCTTCTGAGCCTGTCTTACATCTGAAGTCCTAGTAGGATCCCCAAGAATATCACAGCATCAGCCTTAAGCCACTGAAATTGGAAAACATGCTCCTCCCCACTCTGTAGACCCCAGTCCTAAGCATCATTTTTTCCCAGTGTTTTTGACCTGTCAAAGACAGAAGGAAGATGGAGACAGCGTCTTGGTTCAGCTGATGGTTTCAAGTCCAAGACCTTTGCACATACTGCTTGGTGGGCAGGTATGACTGTTGGTCAAAAGGCTAATTGGGTACTGTGGAGTTGAGAGGAGCCGCCTATCAAGGAGGTGGCACCCGAGTCACTGGCCCCTCCCTCAGAGCTTGGCAGTATCTAGGAACAGCATCTTAGTTCCTAGGTTTGGTTTCTGCTCCACTGCTTCATGGGTTTGTTTATTCCTTGTGTCCTGTTTGCAATGCTCAACTGAATGGTGTCCAGACTCTGCAGCCAGCCAGCCAGCCAGTCAGGTGTGTGTGTGTGTGTGTGTGTGTGTGTGTGTGTGTCTGTCTGTCTGTCTGTCTGTCTGTTGCGCGTTGCTCTCAGCAGATTCCTGGGTCAGTTGGGGTATGTGTGTCTGTGTGTCCCAGATGGGGAGTCCCCAGCCTCGTGCTCTCTGTTCCTTCTCAGCAGGTTTGAGCAAACTTCTTACATTGTATGGGAAGTGATTTGCCTCCAGTGCTCTGGCTCTCTACCATGCCCATTATGAGCAAGTGTCTGTTACTTTAACTAGCAGGTAAACATGCTTGCTGCACAAGCCTGAGGCTGTGGGGTCAAATCCCCAGCACTCCAGATGCCTGTAATGCTCCTGCTGTCGGGGTGGAGACAGGCAGGTCGCTTGTGGCAGCCAGCCCAGCTCCAGAGTCAGTGTGTGACTGTCTTAAAGGAAGTAGGTGGAGAGTGCTAGAGCAGGTGACCTGCTGTCTACCTCTGGCTCCCACACGTGCACCCTCCCCCCATTTTTTAATACATTGAAAAGAAGAGGAAAGACTGACTTTGACTGGTGTTTGCAGCCTGTGAAACATGTTGAGCAAGGCAAGGAGGTGTGCCATGGCCCCTGTGTGTGTGGTGAAACAAGACAAAAGCTGTTCACCTCGTGGTGGTGGTCAGGAAGGAGGGGGGGATGGGCACAACTGGTGGTCCCACAAACCCCTGTAAATGGGACAGCCAGATTGTTCGCATAACGTAGCCCGCTTGCATTTGGGTTGATCCATCTCCGTAATCTAAAGGTTACCTCACTCTAAGTCTGTCCTTCAAGGTTTCTGGAAAACTGAGGGAGGGGTAGTAAATTATACGTTGTTCCCTCCCCCAAATTTGGGTCCTGAACTAATTGTTACATTAGATGAAAAGAATTTGAAGTATTTTAGGAACAAAATACTTCCCTTAGAAACTGAAGGAGTGAAGAAAAGGCATTTCCTCCTCAGCTTTAATGGGGAAAAGCCACTTTCCACAAACATCTAAATTATTTGCTGTGGAATTAAACTAAGGAAGTACATTAATTGTGAATGAACAAATAGAAGTAATCCACCTCCCTCTTCTCTGGGCCTAGTGGTCCCCAATCTGAGGATAAAAGCTAGTGGTGGGGACGAAACAGTTACTGTTTAATATCAGGGAGAAACAGCCATGCCGCATTTCCTAACAGTTCAGCTGAGCCTGTCTGTCATACACTGAATGGTAGTTGGTCATAGGATCTGAGAGTTGTATGCAAGGGCAGGGCCCAGGATAGCTCTCATTTTGTACCAGGCCCATTGCTCAGCAGACTCAGTTGTAATACCCCATGTGTTTGGGCTGCCAACTAGAATGTCCCACGGCTCATACAGAGCTTGTGTTCATACTGATAGGCATGTTGGCAGAAAAGAAGCTGTGGAAAGTGTCTAAGAAAGATAGGTTGTAAAGCTGGGGCTTTCCAGGGCAACTTTCATTTGGAAACTTTGTTTCAAGTGCCTTGTTCATGTACTCTGGATGATTGTAGTGCCAGCTCTCGTGTACTTGGTCATTGTGTGGCTCGCTGTTGTCGGGAGAAGTTGTCAAAAGGACTTAGGGCTTTACCACTCTCTTTCCTGTCTTATTTCACAGTCTCAGAACTTCACACTTTTTTCCTAAACGTCTCAGGAAGAGAACTGAGATGACATCAGATCTCAGTTCCTAGTCCCTTATACTCCTTTACCACAAAACCTCGAGGCTCTACACAAGGTGGTTTTAGCGTTTCTGCTTTCTTGAGTGCTGTATATTGGAATGGCTTTTAAAATCTTATGTCTGGTCTTTTATGTACCTA
The DNA here is from genome assembly GCA_902168325.1 of Peromyscus nudipes. NCBI lineage: Eukaryota > Metazoa > Chordata > Mammalia > Rodentia > Cricetidae > Peromyscus > Peromyscus nudipes. Next base: position 14,664 of record CABHPH010156877.1, on the reverse strand, counting down.
GGAAGAATAGATTCAATCTATTCCAATTTCTTGAACAAAATGCTGGTTTACAAAAAGAACTTTCTCCCTATTTTCCATTAGCTGGCTCCGGGATCTTTGATAAGTATTGACCCCCTCCAAGCTATATTTCCCCCATGTCTAAAAGGAATACTGCCATATTCTTTTCAAAGTAAAAGACCTAGCATAAGTTATATACTAACTTACCAAAGTAAAAATGGGAAGTTTCAAACATAGAGAATTATTTTGTTTGTTTGTTTGTTTGTTTGTTTGTTTGTTTGGTTTCTCTGTTAAGGTTAAGATTGCAATGATTTTGTTCTTTTGCAAAAGGAATGTCAACTTTTCAATTTCCTTTTGACAAATCCACTCAGGTCACAGGCAGTATGGACATACTTGAGCTCCCCCTTGTGGGGTTCTAAAGTATACCCAATCACAAATAAAACAGTACAGTTTGAGTCTTCCTGAATCAGAGAATTTGAAATCCAGAGTGCTCTAAAATCTGAAAAATTTTGAGCCCCAGCAGGAAACCACAAATGTGATAGTTCAATGTATACACATTTTTTTCACTGGCAAAATTACTTTTAAAGTACTCTGTAAAATTATGTTCAGGTTATATGTATAAAGTATATGAAACATAAGTAAGGGAATTTTGTGTTTAGACATAAGTCCCATACTCAAAAGAGCTAATGATGTATGTGGAAATACTCCAAAATAACAAATTTCTCTTTTCAAGCCCCCCAAATAAAAACCACTCAATCTCTAGTGGTTTCTATTTGTTAGGCTTCTGCTGAGTGCGTTAGTCTTGCTTAAATTGGCGGGTTATAAAAATCACCCATGCAAAGATTTACTGGGAATAACAGAACATTTGCTTTTAAATCATATCAGGTCACCGTGTTCTTAATCCTTAATCGTGTTTAAATTGTCATTCTGAACACTTAATGTTATTTCTCCATTTGGAGAAATGTTAGAGGAAAGAAAACTTTTTTAAATTAAACCCACCTTTTTATAAATGTGTACTTTGAAAATATATTGATATGTTTTTTCCATTAAAATTGGAATGTTCAGGTCAAAAGTGCACACCAAGTATCAGATTTTGATTTATTCTTTTCTTTTATGTTGATGTTTCTTCCCTTTAGGTGGTTGCCTATTCAAGCTTTCTCAGTTCCATGGTGTCTGTGACTGCACACACCCTCTGTCAGGTCACCAGCCATATAGCAAGTAGATTCCTGCTTAGGTAGAAGCATGGAATTGAGTGCTTATGATTTACTGGAGATGGTAGACCTTGACCAAATTGTTAACGGTGTAAGTGAGGAACATTAGAAAAAGTTAGGTAACGTGTCCATGTGTAAGTGATAGCTGGTTATTCAGATACGGCTTCTGGGGGTATTATGGCTGAGGCATGAAGGGTAAATTTGATAGTAAGTGGCAGGGTAGGAAGGCTGGGTTCACTGCAAAGGAACAGCAATTTCAAAGATGCCAACTAGAACAGTGAAGCCGGAGTGTGGACATGGAGGGAAAATTAGATGAGAGTACACTTTGTAATTTCAAGAAAGAATTTGACACTAGGAAAACCCTTGAAGGGTTTTAAGCAAGTCACTATGTGATGGAGTTTGGGTTTATATAAACTCAACTTAAAGAACAAACTGTTCTGCTTGTTTTCGAGACACAGTGTAGCCCAGGCTGGCCTTGAACTTTCAGACCTCTTGCCTCAACCTGCACATGCTTGGGTGGTAGGTGGTGACCACCATGCCTGGGTCACCATGTGAACTCATTCTTTGTGCAGTATGGAGAGTGGAGTGGAAAGAGGACTGGGAGGAGGTCACTGCACCGTGAATTTCTCTCTAGGTTACTGATAGGGTAGTTATTTAGGCTCAGTACTCTGTATGGCAGGCACTGGGCATTGACGTGTGCAGAGCAGACACAGTGCAGACAGACAGCAAGGTGCACAGCTGTGTTCCAGAAAGGCCTCATTTCCAGAAACAGACAGAAGACTGGAGTTAGGCTGGGGGCACAGTCTGCCGTCCTGGCCCTCCATTGTGTTAGGAATGGAGACACATGCACAGGTTTAAGGGGGACTGAGGAGGCCAGTGTGACTTAACTTAACGGAGGGTGAAACAGTGAGTTGAAGTTGGTTTCTCGGGTTTTGATGTAAATAGCTGTGTGAATAAGGACAGGACTGGCAGACAGTGGTGCTGAGATGATGGGTGAGCTCGGGACCGCCGTGTGCAACAAGGCCTGCACTGCAGAAATACACGTGCTGAAGGCCCAGCTTGTTGGAGAGCTCCCTTGGGAGGTGGAGAGGGGAGCACAGGAAACACAGCGCCCAGATCAACCGTGTCTGATGGTCAGGACACAGAAGTGGGAAAACCAAGAGGGAGAAACCCCTGTTAAAAGAGGTTCCTGTTGAACCAGGCTGTGTGGCCGTTACTCGAGACTGCCCTTTAGTTTGGACCAAGGGTGGACCTTTCTGGTTCCTATCTTTGGTTGAGAAACTTGTTCATACTTTTACTTTGGGAGGTTGTGTGGAGGTTCTAATGGAGCACGGAGGCCCTCCTGCCCTTGACTGAAGAGGGGTCCTCCTCTCCGTGGCCCACATGTTGAATGAGAAATGGTCCGCATCTGTGCAGTCCCACTCTGCGGGGGCACACATAGAGGGGGGAGGAAGACACTCCTTAGCCAGCCAGATCACAGTGGCCCTCGGAGGTCAGCGGGGCAGATGGAGCAACGAGGCTGCCCTCACACCCTCATATTATTCTTCTGTTTCAGACTCTGTAGAATATTAGTTACTAGCAGTAATTTTATAAGTCTGTGTGATTTCCTCACATGCTCAAAGTATCTTAAATATTTTGTACTGTACTTAAAAATGTAACATACTTTATTAATTTTTTTCTGTGCTTTAATTGTATGAATGAGCTAAAGTAATTCTTTTTGGTATTGAGGAATGAACCAGTGGACCCAGGCCCTCACAAATATCAAAAAGCATTTGCTTTATCATTGAGTTACACCCTGGCCCCTATAATGCATTCTTATGTGATGTACTTGAGCAAGGCTTATGCTAGCAAATCAAACTTGATGGTTGTGATTCTATTTAACAGTGTTTCCGCCTGGAATCAGATGCTCACACATAATTAAGCAAGCTTCCTTTCTGTGCTGAGCTTTTCCAATGCTCAGACCCTGGCTCCTGGGCTGAATAGGTTTCTTTTATAATGACTATGATAGAGACCTCATGCAAAAGAAGCTCTCCTAGGTCAAGTTCCTGACATTTGCATGCTCTGCTGACTTCCCTGCCTCTTCTCCTGTCTGCAGACCCATCTCCCCATCTGGACAACTGTGTCTCCTTGACTGGGTTGTTCACTTTTTTTGTGACGTTCTATCAAGAACTCATCCCCTATGACTGAGATCTCTGAACTTGACAGATTCCTGCATTCTTTTCTTATTCTTTTGTCTTCCATCCATGGCTCATTCATATGTTAAAAACGACAGGCGGTTCACATGTGGACATCTGTTTTTAAGGTTTCTATCAGACTCCAGGGTCATGGCTTCTAGTATTTATTTGAGCTGAAAGAAGGCACACATTGGAAAACAAAACAAAACAAAACAAAAAACAACAAACCCCAGCAGATTGGTTGGGTATAGTAGAACATACTCATAATCTTAGCATTCAGGACACTGAGGCAGGAAGATCCTAAGTTCATGGACAACCAGGGCTATACTGTGAGAATTTGTTTCAAAACCAAACAAGCATGGCTTGATGGCTAAGAACATGTGTTGCTCTTGCAGAGAACCTCAGTTTGGTTCCTAGCACTGTATAGGGAGACTCACAACTCCCCATGACTCAAGCTCCAAGGAACCTAATGATTCTGGCCTCCTTAGGCACCAATACTCATGAGGAAAGAACACACATGCACACACACGCTTACCTTAAAATAAGCAAAAAACAGTAAGTTGGTTATTACTGGGTAAACCCACTTTTAAATAAAAGTGTATTTCTTTGTTTAAACCCAATGTTAAACACATCCCAGACAGTATTCATGTGTATACCTGGGACAGCGTACATGCTTCCTGCCTTACTAGGAACTTTCAGTTATTACTTCCTTTAGAGTATAAGCTTTGTGATAGCAAAATATATTTCCAGTACAAAATAACACGCAGCATCTAGCAGCTACTCAGTGTTTGTTGTTACTGTTACGGCTGGATTATGCTTTTAGCCTCCTCTTAATTCTTTTGCCTCTTTCTTCTTCTAGGCAGAAACCACTAATACTACCCTCCTGCGGGTGCAACTGGAATGCAGTTTACATAATAAAGTGTGTCAGCAATTAAAGGTAAAACAATATTTAGCAGATCTCCCTGTTTTCTTTCCTGTCTCTTAAAAATCAAAATCAAAACAGTGGTGCATACTCACCATAAACATGCTGTTACCTTAAGTGTTCCTCTTTTTCAAAACTACGCAACCACAAAGTTCAGATTGTTTTTTTGTTTTTGAGTTTTTCTTGTTTCCCTACACCTCTCATTTCAGAGTTGCTATCTGGGGCCTGGTGATGCTTTCCCCTTGGAGATGAGCATAGTTGTAGCTGTGGAAAACTCCTCAAGGCAACCTGAAGAGAACACTCAATCCCTGCTAGATCACCTCTCTATTGTTTATGTAGCTACTGCTGAGTCTGAGACCACAGGTAAGGTGGGGTCTTTACAGTTTCTGTTGTAGGACTGTAGCTCAGTGGGGTGTGCACCAGCTCCTGGCCCGTCTCCATCTAGCTCAGCCAAAAATTTAAGCGTAAACCCTTTTTCTTGCAGCATGTCTAGGTTTTCTTACATCATTATTCAGTCTTGTCAAAGAATCAAGAAGAGGAGCCTCTTCAGGTAGATTGCAACAGGAACTAGTTCTGTCTGCAGCTACTCAGGCCATGTTCAGGGAAGTAGGTGACCACCACAAGCTGTTTTGAGTCTCCTTGGGAATAATTTTCTTGGCAGTGTGCAGACAGTAAGCAAATGAAATGGATATGACTGCCTAAAACCAAATCTTCATGAAGGGTTTGAAGTCCTGACTCTTACTTCAGTGGTCTGAGCTGCAGAAGCTCACTCAGTTCCCCAGATCAGGCAGTTTCATGGTTAGTAGCTGATAACTGGTTGTGTCTGGATGTTTGACACCCAACTCGGAGGAGAATTCCTCTTTGGAAACTTGTGTCCTGCTTACTACAGTAACCTATTTTGGCAGTTCAGCTTTTGAAGAACACTTGCAGGAGATACATACTGTGTGATGCATGAGATTTATAATGTGGGATTTGCTGTTACATATTGGTTATAGCAGCTGTGTTGGTGTCTGTGTGTATATTTGTTACTCATTCAAAGAAACGACACAGATGATATAGAAAAGCATAGTTATTTATTAGCAGTCAGCGGTGTAGTGTGTGCTGTGCCTTCTCCTTCCCCGCCACCAGTCTCATGCTAGGGACTGAGCCTGTAGCTTCCCACATGCATTGCTGAACTCTACAGCTTTAATTGTTGAACATAGCTTTGCTTGAAGCTTTCTCATTGGTTACTGTCCTTCAGACAGAGCCCAGTATATCTGTTTCCGTCCTGCATGTTCTTCAGTGTGTGAGAACCCATATGTTTAGGCAGCTTCTCTGTTTGTTTGTTTGGTTTTTTTTGTTTTTGTTTTTGTTTTCATAAGGCTCTCTCTTCCTGTGACCTAAAAGACCCATCCCATGTACATGAAGCTCTGGCTTTGATCCCTCGTACTGGACTCACTCATGCGTACACCCCAGAAGGTGCCAGAGAAAAATGGCTCTTCCATTCTTTCAGTGTTGTAGAAACATTTTTGTCTTTTTAGAAATGTATAATGTATTTTACTTTGTTGAGTTGTGGAGAGTCTGTGGTTCTTTGTTTTAACCTCATTGCTCTGATTCTTTTGGACAGATGAATCTGCAGTAAATATGTTTGTATTGCATTCAGGAAACAGCCTTATTTGGATACAGGTAATTGCTGAAACTTGTACATAAGTAATTTGAAATTACAAGTGTGCGTTTTGCTGCAGGTCCTTAGGGATTCCCAGGAGCAGATGCAGAGGCCTTTGTGTCCTAGTCTCTCTTGCTGTCATTTAAACCCACTCTCCTTGCTTGAACCCCTGTTTATGTGGAGGTTGTCAGCACCCCCTTTCTGCTGTTGTAGACACATCTGCTGAGCAGTTTCTGGGAGTCTTGCTCCATGCTGTTTCCTGATACTCTCCTGGTGGAGAGGAGTAACTTGGATTTATTTCTTGTTGTTGTAGGATATACATCATTTCTCCCAGAAAAATGCCCTGGCTCTGCAGTTTGAACCGGTACTGCTACCCACTTCCACAACAAACTTCACAAGAATTGCTTCATTCATTTGCAAAGGTACTCCTTTAAACTGCTGCCTGTTCTCTAGTGGGCTAGTGGGCAGTTTCAGTCAGGGTGGTTCCAGCCAGAAGCGAGGCACAGTTTAAAGAAACCATGTGGGTTTTGTTCTATAAACAAAGCAGGTTAAGACTGCTGTGGATGCTGCCTGTGTGAGGCCATGCCTGTAGGATTCTGAGTTTCAGGCTTAACTCGGTACCTTGCAGTTGAGTGTGTGCATTCTTTTGTTTTCACAGGGAGCAGAGTTGAAGGGCCCCTGTTCAGTTTACGTGATAAAATGTGATGGTGGATGTCCATAGTGAGTTTAAATACAGCCCTGTGTTCAGATTCCTACTTAGAGTTAAAAAGGATTCTGTAAATGAATTCTTGTGGCTCTAAATCACAGGAAAACATGCCCAAACTCACTCATATTTAAAGAACTTCAATTTAAAGCAAGTAGGATATAATTTATTATAGAGCCCAATAAGGATTAAAAAAAGAGTGCTCATATTCTATTTTTATAATGAGGAAGGAAAAATGTATGTGTGTTTTTGCTGAGACTTGACGCGGGCTGTTGAAAGGGAAACGGATTAATCTTCATGAAAATTTAAAATGCTTCAATCCTTAATACTAGTTCAGCAATGTACCCTGCAGATATTTGGGTTTTCAAAACTACCCAGGCCAGGCATGGTGGCATGTGCCTGTAGTCAGTTACTGTGGTCGTGGAGACAGGAGGATTGCTTGAGCCCAAGGAACTGGAGGCCAGCTGTAAGGCCTCCTTCTCAAAGAAACCAAAGCCTGTATGCAGAAACCTATTTGACAGCAGAGTGGCCTAAGAGCCCACTGACATGCTGGTTCAGCCTGTCCCTGCATAGAGGGTATACCTGCAGCTTCTAGGAGGCCTCCAGGCACACTCTGTAAGCAGAATGCGGACATTAGGTGTTCCAAGGGCTCTGAGTGTCCCTGGACATGTGTAGTATACCTGCAGGGGTGCTCAGGAAGGCACTGGTTTTGGCTGTCTGAGATAATTGGGAAGAAGGATAAAGGTGGGCTCTACTTCGATGGGTTTTTGTTAGTGTTTGAATTTGGTTTGGAACCATGTGCACTTTAAGTAGAAGCAGTTTCAGTACGTGAGCTAAGAGTTCGCCAACAGTCATGATCTGGATCAAAAGGAGCCGGAAAGTATTGTCTGTGTAAGCGGCTTCTGCAGCAAGGATCAAAGTGGGACCTTAAAGGAGCTGTGTTCCCTCCGTACTGTTCACGGAGGCAGCAAAGGCAATTACAAATGTATGAGTGAACCCTGTCTCATTTGTGTTCAGGCTTAACAAGAAGAAAGATGATGCTTATGCTTCCCATTTGTTTCTTTGTCCCCACAGCAGGTACCTCATGTGACAGTGGACTTGTGGATGTGAGGAAAAGAAAAAACGCCCCCGCACTAAGAGCATGCCTCTCCTCTCCTGTGGTTCAGGGGTGAGCTCACTCTGGCTTGTCCTGAAGTCTGGGTTTTGGTTAGGTTTTTTATTTTTTTAATGGATTTTTGTTTGTTGTTGTTTTATCCGTTGGCAGTGCTTTAAAATCATGACTGTTACTGCATGGTTCTTTCTGGACTGGTTTCCCCTTATATTAGCAAAACTAATGCAAAATGGAACAATGGGGCTAAATAATTCAGTTCAGGGGGTAGTTTTGGACCAGATAATCAGAAGAAATTGCCCCTGCGGTATTTTCTGAGTTGTATTTGGATCCTGGTTTTGGCCTGGTCAAGGCTGGGTCACTTCAGCCTTGCCTGTATTTCTCTATGGGTGAGCCAGAAGGCTGAGGGAGATGCTGTTGATAGTCACTGGCACAAAGATAATGTTTCCTGCTCCTGTTTCCTCATTTGGAGGGTCTGTAGAGGACAGACAGCTGTGCTGACTCAGGGCTAGCCCCTTCATGTCTTCTGTTCACAGGTATTTCCGAGTGGATGCCTCGACAGCCCAGTTTCACATAGAGAGGCAGGAGAACGCAACAGGAGTGTGGGCAGTATGGTACCGCAGCCATCTTGACCATAGCATTGTGTTAAAAGATGTGTTTGTTTCCAAGGAGGCCAAGCACGTTGTAAAGGTACACACAGTCCCTTTTCTTCAACTTTTAGTCTAGTTTAAGCTTTGTTTAATATCGTGCTGTGAAACCAATACTTATAACACCTAATTTGACTTAAAATTTTTAAAGCAAATACAGGTTTTTTCAGAGTTATTTTTAGAAATTCAATTCATAGTCCTGTTTATGATTAAAATACGTGATTTCACAAAGTATTTCAAGGTTTCTGCTGTGACATCTACAGTAGTGTCCATTGAAACTGAAACTTTGTTTGAAATCACAGATATTTAACTTTTGATCTGGAATGAGTGGAGTAAAATGATAATTTCCAGACGATAGAACAAATTTAGCATTATCCTATAATGATTTAGTCCTAACGAGTGTCAGGAAGTAAACCTTCTCGCTTTTTTCTTTTCAGGTTCTGAGTTTCCCTGGCCCTTTATTTCTACCCCCAGGCTGCTGGAATATATTTTCTTTGAAACTTGCTGTTAAAGGCATTCTCCTAAACATGCTCACCAATGTATTTCTTACTACGAGCACAGGCGCCATTTTTGCCATCCCTCTGCAGATTTTCTCGGCTCCAACCAAGGTATTGAGTACAACACTGTGGGCTGTAGTGTCTTTTAGCGGGACCCCCTTGTGGTGTTTGGCTTGTATTAACTCAGTTAAGTCCATCTTCTTTAAGGCTGTCTAGGACAGTGGAAGACATCACCATGCCAATCTTAGATGCTAGACTTGTTGAGATGGGGAAATCTTGACTTAGAAAGGCTTTTTTCGTGAAATAATGATTATTTAATAGACTAAATCATCACCAGTAGACCGATCGATTTCATTTTTCTCTTCACTGCTGAGGAACAAACACAGGGTCCTGTATTTCCTAGGCAGATGCTCTGCTCTTGAGCGACGTCCCTGGCTCCCACTCCCAAAGGCTGGGAAGTAAGGAGCATTTGCTTACTGTAGAAAGCCTGGTTGAATCTGTGTGTACAGGGGCTTCAAGTAAATCGAATTATTCAGTGTTTTAGATAGATTTCTTTTAAGTGGTTCTCAGTTTTCTTATGGGTCTGGTGTAAAGCCTAAAAGGTTCATGAGAGAATTCTTCCTAAAATCTGGGCAAATTGTGTTCAGCTAAGATTATTTTAAGCATGTCTCCTTTTTTTCTTAATGTTTATTTTCATTTAATTATTGCTTCCTTTTGAGCCAAGCTATTCTGTATAACACTGAGTTCTGGTTTTTCACTATGAGACATTCATGCAACCATCTTTATGATTTTTTTCTCACTTCTTATTATTGATGTTTCATAGTTAGAATGCCTTGCCTTTAGCTGAGAATGTGAAGGTAGGACTCTTCACATCAAACTCAGTAAGAGTGTGAGGTTCATCCATTTAGTCATATTTTGAGCAGGAGGGATTTCTTAATAAATACCCTTCCCCAATCAAGACAAACATATAAAAACTGATTAAATGAAGGAAGCAGGAGGCAGGCTTCAGCAGCATGTGGACTTAGAAACAAACACTCTCCAGACCTGTAGGAGGGTAGCTGCAAGTTAGTAGAGATCAGCGTACTGTCTAGAGGACAAGAGTACAGTTCCAAACAAGTAGAACACACAAGCACCACAAATGTTCCAAATCCTTGTAGTTCCGGTCATTGATGATTGTACAGACGCCACTGTAAGTGGTCATTGTAGGCACTGATGATTGTATAGAAGCCACTGTAGTGACCCTGTGAGGCGCAGCCCAGGTGCCTCTGAGATGACAAGGAAGAAAGAAATTGCTTCTTAGTTGTCTGGCTTCTGGTTAAAGGGGAGTCCGTTGAGATAGAGGCTAATGTCTGCTTCCTGTTTTAGTGCGTTAGGATTTTTATGCTGAGTGTTGTGTTTTAAGTTATTCATATATTACTTTTCAATCTAGGAAGGGAGTCTGGGTTTTGAAGTGATAGCACATTGTGGCATGCATTATTTCATGGGAAAATCAAAAACAGGTAAGTATTTTGCTTTAGGATTTCTGTAGCACAGCAGTTTGGGGGGAATGGAAAGCAGTGAGAGAAATTAGCATTCATAGATGGAATTAATAATAATTAATTCTGCGAAAGCAATTCCATCATACTCTATGCTTAGAGAGCATGATCATTGTCAGAATGACCTGAAATAGTTGATAATCCTCCAGACTTGGCCAGGGTACTTACAGAAATAAGAATGTCCTCTTTTTCTTATGTAGCTTGTGCTTTTGTGAGAGATTACAAAATAATATTGTTTGATCTTAGCAGCCTTATCTCTAGGAAAAACTGGAAAATTGGGACTCTATATGAAAGCTGATAGAAGTTAGCATCATTGGGAATTTTATCTGCAGACTTAGGTCATAGTGATATATATATATATATATATATATATCTATATATATATCCATCCCTATATGTCAGGAGTTACTAAGTGTCTTGTGAAACTGAAGGCCTTGGTAGTGATTTGGAAGTTGAGCCTAGGTTTTGCTTTATTTTTATTTTTATCTTTGTACTTTGATTTACTGAGATTTCTGATGTAAAGAGTTTTAAAGTACAGACTTACCTTTGGGAGACCCCCCCCTTTTCTTCCCAGCACCTCCATTAGTGGAGACAGTACAGGGCAAATGTGTAGAGGTAAGGTACCCATAGACCAGTTTGTGAATATGCATTGTATAGGGTCAAGTGCTGGTCTGTGCCCTCCTTGAGAAGTGCTGTTTGTCCTTCCACATCCCCGACCTACACAGTACCCTAAAAGGTGCAGCGGCGAAGGGTGTTTCCGGGGAAGCAGCTCTGCCCTTTAGATGCGAAGCTGTAGACAGTGCTGTGAGGGTAGTTTTCACTTGTCTCAGGCTGTGTCATGAGCCATGTGTCTTTTACGTCATTACCGTCACACAATTCACTTTAGTTTGGTTTTTTACATGTTTGTTTAATTTGATGTATCATGTGCCATTGAGTTAGAGGGACTTTCAGAGGAAAGCAACAGAATTTATTCACTCCACAGCCCTCTTAGTTTGTGAAGTTTAACTGTCAGCCCTTGGCATTATTTCCTAATGTAATTGTTCTTTGTAAATCTGAATTTTGAATCTGATCTAACTTTTAGAAATTCCTACATGGGATGGAAGCCTTTCTCTGGATCGGTCTACCTGGGACATGGATTCTGAACTTGCAAATAAACTGTATGAAAAATGGAAGAAGTATAAAAATGGCGATGTTTGCAGGTGTGTCCTCCTTGGATTGGCAGTGGAGAGTAACTGTTTCCTAGTGCATTATGCACTGGACTTGTTAGTGATTGTACAAACCCCCAGCCTCAGAAGTGTTGACAGGGCAGCACAGTAAATACTTACCAGCTTCCTCAACTAGAGCTTGCTCATCAGGCATTAAAACTTTGCCTTTCTTGTGTATTATTTCTGTCTTTATGCACATGTTCACTGACCACTTTTTGATGACTTGTTTGAAAATAAGCAGAGAATTTCACCCTTGAGCCCTCAGTACTTTATTGGGAAAATCTTTGGTAGCCATCATACTGAGGCTCTCATTATTAGACAATGATGGGAAGTTATTTTTTATATGTAACATTGCAACTTCTTCAACCAACCAGCAAATTGACCAATAATGTGTCATATATAGTTCATACTAAAAGTTCCCTAGTTGGCCTATAGTACCTGGTACAGCCCCTCTCCCTTCTTTTTCCTTTGTTTTAATTCAGGGTCATTCAGGGCTATACCCTCTTGTCTTGTTTCTGTAGTCTGTAGACTAGAGCCCCATCTGTCTTCAGTTTTTACCCTGTTGACAATTTTTTTAGTCTAGACCAGTTGTCTTATAGAAAATTCCACACTGTGGGTTTTTTTTTTTAATTGGTTTTTCTAGTTAACATCCATGTTAGTAAGACTACTGGTTCCCTGCTGGTGTTGTGCTGTTGTGACTACGTCACACCAGGAAGCACATAGATGTCATGGTTAGCATGGTAATGGTGAATCATTTGCTGTAGGTGATTTGTGACAGATACTCACCTTGGAGACCATTTTCCTTTGGTAATTCAGTAGTCTGATCATATAAATTTGCTGATCCCTAAGACTTACAAGGTTGTAGGATTCATGGACAAGCCTTGTTTCTGTTAGACTAATGGCTGTGAAATGGTAAGGCTGAGGGTTACTTTGTGTGGGCTCCATGTATTACCAATACTGTGCCTTTCAAGCCCCCTTTGAGCAGCGCCACAGTTTCTAATTCATGTGGGTATTTTATTTCTGTCATCGTTTTGTTAATTGGTGTGGGGGGGTGTATACATGAGAGTGTGGGTATACACACATGCTCACATGTTCAGAACCCCGAGCAGGATGTATTAGGTGTCCTCTGTCTCTCTCTACCTTTCCCCTTAAGACAGTCTCTCACTGAAGTTGGAGCTCACCATTTTCAGCTAGGCTGAGGCTGGCTACAGGTGTGCTTGCAGCCATGCATGCCCAGCTGCTTTTGTGGCTGCTGAGCATCCGCTCTAGGTTCCGCACACTCAGCAAAGCACTCTTACTCACTGAGCCCGCTCCCCAGCCACGGAATTAGTAGTTTTGATGACAAATTCAAAATTTACTGTAAGTGTCCTTCTGGGTAGCTTGTGTGTCTCTTTGATGCGGCATCAAGATTGGAATTGTTCTCTGGACACTTGCTTGCTTGCTAGTAACACAGGTGTTTCGTTTGCGTGTGTGCTTTGTGTGCATGCGTAGGTGTTTAATGTCAGACATTGAACTGGGGATTCTGACATATAAAACATATGCTCATCCCCAGGAAGATATCACCAGACCTCTAGATCAGTCATATACTTTGTCTTTCCAAATTCTACCAAAAGCCATTTCCCCAAGAGCTCTTGTTTTTTTGAGAGGGAATGGTATTTAGTATTTCCATTTTTTTTTAAAAGTCAAGGTTGTCTTTCGTATGCATGTATTATTATTATTATTATTATTCTTTTGTCTTTGTCATTTTTCCAGGAGAAACGTTTTGGGAATGACTCAGTTTGCCTCTGCAAAGAAATCCAAGGACTCAGAGCCCCTTGTCTCCTTCTTGCCCCGTTTGCTCGTGGAGCCCGGCCTTGTGTTGAACTTCAGTGCCACTGCCCTCAGGAACAGTGTGGTAAGGGTAGTGTGGCTCCTGCCTGGGTCAAGGGCACCCAAGCCTGGGCTCTCCTAGTGCTAGGGCGTTTATACCTAGAGACTGGTTTTAGAAGAGAGGAATTGAAATTCACACACAAACGTCATTAGGACACTGAGTGGGGATGTGTTCCCGGGACCAAAAGAGAAGCTAAGGTCAAAGCCCTTGGACAAAGAGATGCCAGTTGGATATGGACTTCCTAAGTCAGTGTTAGAGGTAATTGAGAACTCAGCAGCTGGCTGTAGAGAAAAGCTTGGTTCACACCGGCTGAAGCAGGTTTCTGTCATGGAAATCTAGAGGGAGCCAAGTTGCTGTCTGATGCCACCAGTGACCTGGGCACTGTCTGTTGCCTCATCTTTAGTGCGCTGGCTTTTCCCCGTGTGTACGTCTCCCACCTCGTCTGGGTGGCAGGAAGGGCAAAAGGAACAAACTAACGACATGCACACTGAGTTCCAGGGGCACACTGCACCTTGTGCTCCCCGAGGCTCCTGGGCTGCTATTAGCTTCACTTCCAAGTTTCAAGAATAGTACGAGGAACTTCCAACTGCCCCTTCCTAGGATTCATTACTTTTTTATGTTTATTTATTTAATGGTGTGTACAAGTGTGCAGTGGACATCAGAGGACCCTTGATTCTCTCACCTCATGGGTTTTGGAGATTGAACTCAGTTTATGAGACTTGGTGACTAGCACCTTTACCCAGGAGCCCTCAGTATTTAATGTGGCACACTTTCCTGTCCTTCTCTCTCTCCCTTGACATATGTGTAGTTTTACGAACTACTGAATGTTAGATGTTGGGCTGCCCTTCCTCTAACTGACTGTGTGAATTATTTAAGAGCAAGGGCATTTGCTTATATAACCAGAATATAAAATGAAACATCATGATGCTGTTACCTAATCTACATTCTGTAGGTAAGGCTTTCTAGTATCTTACCTTACAGGGACTTCCTTTCCCTTGGTGTCAGATGTAACCCAGGAGCTCAGTGCACTGTCTTCTTGGTCTGCTTTAATCTTCCTGGGCCTGGCCAGGAAATCGTTCGTGGTATTACCCACCCCGACACCTAGTGCTAGGGATTTAACCCATGTTAAGCATGTGGTGTACTCCACGAG
>CABHPH010156876.1:0-35996 GCA_902168325.1 Peromyscus nudipes | reverse complement strand
TCTCTCTCTCTCTCTCTCTCTCTCTCTCTCTCTCTCTCTCTCTCTCTCTCTCTCTGTCTCTCTGCCTGTGTCTGTCTGTCTCTCTCTGTCTCTGTCTCTGTCTCTCTCTCTCTGCCTCTCTCTCTCTCTCTGCCTCTCTCTCTGTGTGTCTCTCTCTGTCTGCCTCCTGTCTCTGTCTCTCTGCCTGTGTCTGTCTGTCTGTCTCTCTCTGTCTCTCTCTGTCTCTCTCTCTCTCTCTGTCTCTCTCTCTCTCTCTGCACTCGACAGTGTGTATGAGTTGACTGTGAGTGATGTGTCCCACCACTTCAGCTTCTCTCTTGACTACCCTGAAATGATGGACCGTGACTTGGAATTGTAAACCAAGTAAACCTTTTCTTCCTCTGCACTGCTTTTTGTCAGAATATTTCTCACAGCAACACAATTGAAGCCAGGACAGTTCTATTTTGACATACATAAGAATACAGACATTATGGGTTTTTTTTTTTTTGTCTACCCACTTGGATGGAAACATTTCATACATACTTGACTTTTGTTTTTCTTATTATATAAATTTAAATTATATAACATGGTGTTTTGACACACATGCATAGAGAAATAATAATTATGGTCAGAAGCATTAGTACATCCATTATCCCATTTACATTTTTATTTTTGTGACAAGTTACATTTTTGTTTTTGTGACAAGAGCTCCTAAAAATCTACCCTTTCAGAAAAAATCCTGAATATGGAACAATATTGTTAACTAGAGTCTTCATTTTAGACATTTACTTTCTAGGCTCGTTCATTGACTATAATTGTTTTGTGTGTGTGTGTGTGTGTGTGTGTGTGTGTGTGTGTGTGTGTGTGGAGAGAGAGAGAGAGAGAGAGAGAGAGAGAGAGAGAGAGAGAGAGAGAAGTGTATGCATGTTTTTGTGTTACATGTGTGTATGAGTACATGATATGGGTATTGATGCATGCACACATGTGTGTACATGTGGAAACTGGAGGTCAACTTCAGATACCTTCCTCAGTCAGCCTCAGTATTTCTCACTGAACAAGGAGTTTGCCATTTGGACAAGACTGGATGGCCAGAGAGTTCCAGAGATTCACACACACACACACACACCAATATATCACCCCAAGAGCTGGGATTAGAGATGTACACCGCTGAACCTGGCTTTTTACATGGATGCTAAGGCTCCAAACTCAGGTCCCCATCCTCACACAGCAAGCATTCAACCCACTGAGCCATCTCTGAAAACCACCACAGTTGTAAAGCACATTTTAAAAATTGCCATACAGGGCTACAGGGGAACTGGAGAGATGGCTCAGCAATGCAAAGCGTTTGCTACTCCATCAAAGGACTTAATTTGGTTCCCAGCATCCATACTGGGCAATTTGTAACCCCCTGTAGCTCCAGCTTCATGGGGTCCATGTCCCTTTCTGGATTCTGCAGACTCCCACATGTATGCCTATACACAGAGACACACAGGTATATGCATAATCAAAAATAAAGCCTTTTTTTTAATTGACATACATATTCACATCCTGGAAGCAGTATAAATGGCTCTGTTCTCCAGACATATTCAAAACCATTTGACTTCTGTTCTGGAAGATTTGTGCTTCTAACATTTCAGTATTGGAATTAGCTTAGCTTTTGTGGACCGGTTTCTCAGCAGCAGGAGGGGATTACATCTTATGGTATGCTAATTATTGTCAGGGCCTCTTAACGTGGAAGTTCTTAGGACAAATAAAGCCTGTGTCTCTAGTAGAATCCATCCCTGTTCCTACATTTTTCCTAACTACAGAATCCTCCTCATTGGTGCCTTTGATTTCAATGGAACTTTCTGTGCCTGAAGTCTACACATGGTGGGCCTAGGGAATGCCATTTCTTTTTCCTTGAATGCTTCAAGAGCTTTCCAGATCTTGGGTAGCTTTTCTTTGATTTTCAAAAATGAAAAGAATCTGAGAGTCTGCCTTTTCCTGTACTACCCATCAAATCTTATGGCTCAGTTCAGGTCCCAGCAATCTAGCATGCTTCTCAAGTTGGTTGAATATGGTTTGCATACATTCAGCTCTGATCTTCATGGGCTCTGCATCACTTCTTTCTTTCCTGGATGATTTGCATGGATTATTTTTTAAGATTTATTTTCTTTTTAATTGTGGGGGGTGTGCGTGTGTGTGTGTGTGTGTGTGTGTGTGTGTGTCCTGCCCTCTTGTGTCTGGCTGCAGTACCAACAGAGGCCAGAAGAGTGCATCAGACATTCCAGAGCTAGAGTTACAGTCAGTCATGAGGTGTCTGATGCCAGGGCTAAAAACCAAACTTGGGTCCTATGTAAGAGCAGGAAACATTCTTAACTACTGAGCCATCTCTCAAGGTCTTCTTTTGTGTGTCTGTGACACTAGGTCTTTGCTGAACCTTGAGCTTACCACTCAGACTAGAGTGGCTGGTCAGGAACCCCAGCAATCCTGTCTCTGCCTCCCCAGTGATGGGATTATAAACACAAACCACCGTGTCTGGTTTTTTACTTGGGCTCTGTATATTGAATTCAGGTCCTTTGCTTGTGGGCACTTATTGAAAGAACCATCTCCCCGACCCCCAAATTGAAACAATATATCTGTGTGACCAGGACCCAAATCCCATCCTCAGTGACCTTTATCCACAAGAGTCAATGAAGCAGTCCCTGTGTTGCTACAGTTTTCATTGTGCTTGAGTGTCATAATAATGAAATCACAACATCTGTAACATCTGAGACTGACTGCTTTTGCTCAGCATAATGCTATAGATTTATCTATATTGTTGCTGTGTTAATAGCTCATTACTTCATTGCTAAGTAATTGTCTGATGTGTGGATATAGCACAGTTTGTTTATTGATAGTTCCTGAAGCTTATGTGAGCTGTTTCTCATTTGGGTAAGTGTGTGTGTGTGTGTGTGTGTGCGTGTGTGTGTGTGTGTATGTGTGTGTGTGCATCTGTGTGCATCTGTATGCATCTGTGTGCCTGGTGTGTGTTTATATTCCTGTATGCATATGTGTGCATGTGTGTTTTGAGATCAACAATGGGTGCCTCTCAATTCCTTTCCACCTTATTTTTTTCATCATTTAACTTTTTATTGATTCTTTGTGGATTTCACATCATGCATCTCAATCTCACTCATCTCCCCATCCCTTTGCATCCACTCTCTGTCTTTGCAACCTCCCCCCACCAATATAAATAAAATAAAATTTAAAAAAGAAAAGAAACCCTCATCATGGAAGCAGTATACGTTTTACTCCGTACATCTTTACTTACAAGTGTTCATTGTAATGACTTATTGGTCTGGCTTGAGGACTCCAGTTTCTGCTATACTATCAATGCTGGGCTCTCACTAAGACACCTCTTGGATATCCTGTTGTTGTCCTGTGTCATGGAGATCCTGTAGCTTTGGGTCTGCAGGACATGCAGGACATGCCCCTTCATGTGCAGCAGCAGATTACAGATGAAGTAGATGTTGAAATGGGCCAACTCATAGCCCTAGTTCTGGGCCTAGGTGGTTGTTGCTGGGTTGATTAGCCTGCCAGCTCTCCCTCATCCTCGTCACCAGGGCAAGCTCTCTAGCACTGCCCTGTCTAGCTCACCCTATGCAATAAGTAGCAAGGGGGGGGGGCATATTCTCCTGCTCTCATGCCCTCAGTTCACACACACCTACACCACCAGGGTCAGCTCTACAGTATGGCCCAGGCAAAGTGCAGGGGCCAGTCTCCTGAGTGCTGTAGCTGGTGAGAGGCAGGGACAGCTCTACAACCTGCCACAGGTGGCCGGGGGTCGGGGAGGGGCTTCTCTCTCTTGCCCAGATCATCTTACAGGGAATGAAGGACAGGGCCTGATCTCTCACACTCACCTTCTCAGGGCCGGCTCACCTGCCAGGGTCGGCTCTACTGTGATGCCCAGGCAATATGCCAGGCCTGCTTTCCCGAAAGTGCTGCAGCTGGTGAGGGGCAGTCAGCTCTCTCACCTGCTGCAGGTGGTGAGGGATGAGGTGGGGAGGGCATCTTTCCCTTGTCCTAGCCACCTCGGGGCAGACAAAGGGATGGGGCCAGCCCTCCCACTCTCATGCCTTCAGGGCTGGCTCACCCACATCCCCCACAACAGGGTCAGCTCTCCTGTGCTGCCCAGGTGAGGTGCAGAGCCTGCTCTCCCAAGTGCTGCAGCTGATGAGGGGCAGGACCAGCTCTCCTTTCTCATGACCACAGGGCCAGCTCTCCTACCTGCTGCCAGCAGTGAG
This sequence comes from Peromyscus nudipes, assembly GCA_902168325.1. NCBI lineage: Eukaryota > Metazoa > Chordata > Mammalia > Rodentia > Cricetidae > Peromyscus > Peromyscus nudipes. The sequence continues at coordinate 31,752 of CABHPH010156876.1, read as the reverse complement.
GGACAGGAGGGTGGAGATGTATTTTTCTTTTGTCCTTTTTCCCATGCCCTCACCACCACATGGCATACAAGGTGGGGTGCGGGATCAGTTCTCCCCACTCTCACGCCCTTGGCCACAGCTCACCCATGCCCCCACCAACAGGATCAGCTCTGTCCTGCTGCCCAGGCGAGGTACATAAGCTGCTCTCTTGAGTGCTACAGCCAGTGAGAAGCAGGACCAACTCTGTGCAGCCCTATCCTCTCAACCTTCCGTGGTAACAGCAGCCACAGACATCAGCACAGACCACAGCTGTGGCAGGGCCACAGACCCAGATATGGCCCTTGGCAGCAGCCCCGGGTGGCAAGCAGGCCACTCACTTCAGTCCACTCCTCCCTGCCTTCACCTCTTCAGATCTGCCTCTCCCCACAGGACGTGAACCATTCTCTCTCTGTCTCTCTGTCTCTGTCTCTCTCTCTCTGTCTCTCTCTCTCTCTCTCTCTCCCATACCCCATATATTTGCTCACCATTGTGGTGGTATTGTGCTCCCCAAAATATTGTACACCCTAATAAACTTATCTGGGGTCAGAGACAGAACAGCCACTAGATACAAAGGCTAAAAAATGGTGGCACTCACACCTTTAATCCTAGCATTTCAGAGGTAGAAATCCCTCTGGATCTCTGTGAGTTCAAGACCACACTGGAAACAGCCAGCATGGTGACACACGCCTTTAATCCCAGAAAGCGAGCCTTTAATCCCAGGGAGTGGTGGTAGAAAGCAGAAAGGTATATAAGGCGTGAGGACCAGAAACTAGAAGCATTTGGCTGGCTAAGCATTTGGCTGGTTAAGCATTTAGGTTTTGAGCAGCATAGTTCAGCTGAGAGCCATTCGGATATGAGGACACAGAGGCTTCCAGTCTGAGGAAACAAGATCAGCTGAGAAGTTGGCCAGGTGAGGTTAGCTGTGGCTTGTTCTGTCTCTCTGATCTTCCAGTGTTCACCCCAATACCTGGCTCAGATTGATTTTATTAATAAGAACTTTTAAGATTTCTGCTACACACCATAATAGTGCCCAGCTGCCCAGCACTTACAAGTCTTAATAGCTCTGGCCATGCTCATGATTTTTTCTTCTCCACCCAGGGCCCCACCTTATTTTTTGAGACAAGGTTTCTCATGGTGCCTGGCCAGACTGACTGGCAAGCTGGCTCCAGAGACCCAACTGTCTCTACCATATCCCAGCATTAAGAGTCTAGGAAGGTGCCACAGTACCTGGATTTTACATGGATGCTGGAGGTCTCCACTCCCCAAATACTGTGTGCAAGAGTCTCCAAAAAGAAAAGGACCAATGGAATGGAAACATATTCAGAGGAGGGGATTAGATCAGCTTACATGATATAGACTGAGTATTCCAGTAATGTCTGCACACAGAAGAGGCTGAGAACCCACCTGGTGGCTTCTCAGTCCACTGGCTAATTGCTTTAGGAACCCTACTATGGTGCTGAAGACCTGAAGATCCCTGGGGAGCTTCTGGTCTTCAGTCTGCATTGGAAGCTGGATTCTGTGTTTTGATGTCAGTGATGGATGACATTAGCCACCACAGAGCAGATGCATGCATGAATAAGAGGTAAAGACAAGTAGACCTCCACGTATACAGACCACCAATAGAATGTGCTGCCCACTCTAGGGAGGGTTGCCCCCCCAACATGTAATGCACTCACTGACACATGCAGAGGTATGTCTCTTCCTTGATGTCCAGATCAGGTTGACAATCAAGAGAAGCCATCCCACCATGTTCCAACATGGTGGCCATGCTATAAAGTTTCTGCAGTAACAGAGCAAGGAATGCTGTATGTAAATCAAGGCATTTTTCAAAAATACTGGTGGAAATATCCAGTAGGCAGTCTATACCATAGCCTCTACTGTAGGCCTCATAGGCCATCTAATGGCATTTTTGGCCCTTGAGTTGGCAGAAGTGAAAGGTTTCCATACCCCACTATTAAGCCTCTCTGCTGACACAATAAGCCAAGTCAAGCCAAATTAAAAATAAAAGACTGGGTTTGTTGGGTAAACTGCTCCCAGGTGACCTTTATGGCCCCCAGAAATAAGATGAGTAGAAGAGACTGACGGGAAATCACATGGCTCTCTAGAAGGCAGTTTAAATACCCTGTAGGTGCGGCCGCAACTTGGTGGGCTTTCTGAGAGGGGCAGGGTTTGGAATGGGAGGTGGGGCCAAGGCAGAGCTTCCAACTGAACAGGAAGCTAGCAGTCTGTTTATAATTTTCCAAAAATACCTGATAGTCACAAGGATTTGGGATCAAACACAGCAGTGAGCAATAAATGACTATTAAGGTTGCTAAAGGTAGCCCAAGAAAATTTGGCTATGGTCCTGTAACATGCTAACTCCACAAGTTCTAATCCGTCAGACTGGCAGAGCATAGGTGTGTCACTTCTCCTGGGAACTTCCGTTCTCAGCAGAGCTCTCCACTGCTCTTGGAAGCACGTCTTCCTCATTTCAAGTCTGGGCCTTTCCACAAAGCAGTCCCTGCATTGGCCTATCTCCACTTCCTTCTGCTAAAGAAGTTGCAAGATGCAGCAGACAAGCATGAGGTTGGAGTTTGATCCCCAGCACCTATAAAGACAACAACAACAACAACAAAACAAACAGCATGGAAGCCCACACCTGTAACCCCAGCATTGGGATGGTGAAGACAGAGGGACCCCTAGAGCTCACTGTCTGTCTAGTCTTGCCATGTAGGTGAGCTCCAGGTTCAGTCAGAGAATCTGTCTCAGAAAGTAAAGTGAGACATCTGGAAAGATGGTGTCTTACTGTTTTATTGCTGTGGAAAGACACCATGACCAAGGCCACTCTTATAGAGAAAAGCATTTGATGGGGGGCTTGCTTGCAGTTTCAGAGGGTTAGTCCATGATCATCAGGGTGGGGAGCAGAGACAGGCACAGCACTAGAGCAGTATCTGAGAGCTTTACATCCTGATCCGCAGGCAGCAAGCCGCTGAATAGACACTGAGCCTGCTGCTGTGGGATTTTGAAGCCTCAAAGCCCACCCCCAGTGACAGTCCTCCTCCAACAAGGCAACATCTCCTAATCCTTCTAGTCCTTCTTAAACAGTTCACCAACTGTGGACTAAGCATGCAAATATATGAATCTTTGGGGACCACTCTCATTCAAACCACTCTAGATGGTAAAGAGCACTTGCTATTCTTTCAGAAGATCCAAGTTGAATCCCAGCACCCTTGTTGGGCAGCTCACAAGTATATGTAACTCCAGCACCAGGGGATTGGGTGCCCTCTCCTGGCCTCTGAAGACACCTGCATGTACACACACACACACACACACACACACACACACACACACACACACACATGCCTGTAATTAAGACTTTTTTTTAAAATCTTTAAAACAAAGTGCAGAAGATGTGAACTTCCAAGCTACAACAAAGGATATGCACAAGTTTAATGAGCTATTTTCTTCAAACATTCACTGGTTTGTTTTTAGCACTAAGAATTCAGGGTCCAGGTGTCTGCATTTCAAAGCAGAAAATCTAAACACAGTAAGCCTCTTTAAGCTGCATGTTGTGATTAGGCCTGCAATTCTGTATATTTAGATGGCAGAGAGAGAAGATCATGAGTTCAAGGACTTCCTTGGGCTACGGAGTGAATTTCAGGACAGTTTGAGCAACTAGTGAGACCTTATTGCAAAATAAAAAGTGAGGAAAGGGTTAAAATATGGATCAGTGGTAGAGTGCTTGTCTGAAACCTGCCAGTGAGGGGCAAGCGGTGCAGTGAGGTGGTGAAGAGTTTGCCTAGAATCCCCCAGTGAAGGGCTGGGTGTGCTACATGGTGGAGCCCCTGCCTAGCATGTGTGAGCACCCTGGGTTCAATCCCCAGTACAACACCACAATAATAATAAAAGGAAGCCCCTTTAAGCCAGCTTTGAAGCTTGGTTCATTTCTCCCTTTATATAGAACACGGCATCTGTTTAATGAACACCCAGCATACGGGAGGAAATATGGTACACACGATGAAAAAGGAAGTTTGCCCATAAATCATGTGAGTGGAACCAGTGTTTTAAACAATGCCTAAGGGGCAAATAATGTTTATAGTCATTCTAGAAACACAGATCTGGGGAAATTACCTAGTAAAAGCCTTGCAAATTTCAGTTCCTTTATCAGAAAATAAAGGGCCTCTGGATGATTCCTTGTGATACCTGTTAGGCCCATTTATTCTCAATATTAATAAAGTCTATCATTTGACATTATGGGTTTACATTTGGTGTTCGGTGGTCAGTTGCTGCAGTCAACTGCTGTATAGTTAGTGGGTTAAGGCTACCACAGTCTGGTCACTCCTCACATTTCAATGAGGTTAGTAGTTCTCAACCTGTGGGTCACAATCCCTTTGCGGGGGTTGAACGACCCTTTCAACAGGGTCCCCTAAGACCATCAGAAACACAGATGTTTACATTATGAGTCATAACAGTAGCAAAGTCACAGTTATGAAAGAGCAACGAAAATAATCTTATGGTTGGTGGGGCGGGGGTCAACACAACATGAGGAACTGTATTCAAGGGTCACAGCATTAGGAAGGTTGAAAACCACTGAATTAGGTGGATTGTCTCAGATGTTCTTCAAGCGGTCTTGAAACCAGAAAGCCAGAGAGGGGGAATTATGGACATAAGAAGAGAGGAAAAAAAAAGGAAAAAAAAAGGCATCATCCAAAGTCTAGCTGAGGCCTCTTGCCAGCTGAGAATCACAAATTCCAACACAATTCACAGTGGCTTCAGCCTGTTTACCTCTGCAGCTGTAACCCTGTCATTTTCTAGGAAGTCCACCAGAAGCCTCACTTACAGGGAAAAGTCACATCATAAACTGCTTGTGCAACCCTAATACTGGCTGGTTTGGTTCTATCAGGGCTGCAATCCCATCCAAGGCACCCCCAGAGCCACCCTGTCATCTCAGTGATCAAAGCACAGAACAGGTAGAGGGACAGTCCCTTAGGAACCTGTTGTTGCAGAATGGTGTCTGCCCCCAGCAAAGCGGCCACCATCTTCATCCGATCACCTGTGCCTGCTCACAAGCATCTATCACGATGGGGTCTGTGAACCACAGACATGAAATTCCCTCAGAGAAAAGGGGTAATGAGGAATGTCATTGGAACCTTGCCTGAGTTTCCAGCCACTCTTCCCAGCCATTTGTATGCAATTATGCCTTAGTTACAGATGGCCTCAGAGTACATAATAATATACTCTATAATATAATGGCCAGAGAGGCCATTATAGCATGTTGTCTGTAGGAGATACTGGGGTTTACAGAGTATATAGTATATGGCATATGAGAGATGTTAGAGTACATACAGGATACAGGAAGTGCTAGAGTATATAGTATATGATATATATGCATAGGATTGCTAGAGTACATAGTGTATCTAGTATATGGTCTGTAGGAGGTGCTAGAGTGTATAATATGTAGTATATGGGACATTATAGAGTATATAAAGTATATAGTATATGGTCTGTAGGAGATGCTAGAGTATGTAGTGTATAGAGAGTATATGGTATATAACAGGCTCTAGAGTATATAGTGTATATTCTATAGTCTATAGTACATGGAATATGGGAGGTGCTAGAGTATAGACGGAGGTTAATTGGAGGGGAGCTCTATATATGCAGCTATGGGGAAGCTGTCATCCAGTGTGGCTGCTTTGGGGTACCCCATGATCCTGCCCGTAACCCCTCACCATGGTCTGTGAATAAATGCAATAAACCCATTAGGTCCTCAGGGGAGACTGTGGTAGTATCATACTTTGGTTAGTCTTTGGGACGTTATGAGGAGGGAATGGGTGCTTCTATTAATCCCCTGTTCAACAGAACCCTAACTCTACTTCATCCTGACTCATCCTGAAGCTCTTCTCTATATTAAAGCCCCAAGTCCTGACGTTGCCTGAGCTGAGATCGCAAAGTGATTAAATGGGAACTTATCAGGCTACTGAGGGTAACAGTGTGGAGTGTTGTACCCAGAGTCCCCCAAAGAGATCGAATCCAATGGAAAAGCAAAGAGCCTTTGTACTATTACGAGTTAACTCGGGACTCTCTGTCTGATGCAGCAGCAGAGCAGGAGAGGCCCCAAGTAGCACTGGAGCAGGGTTTTTAAAGCAAGAGAGGCTTGGGGTCTACAGACCACATAGGAACAGACTCAGGATTGGTTCATATGAATGGCAATCATGTTAGTAACTTTTAATTGGCTAGGGCTAGTTGGGGGTCACAGTTACCATTTGGGGGCTGGCCTAGACAAGTCCCAGGCTTTGTCCTTGAGCTGCCTTGGAGGCTGGCTACCCTAGCATGTACTGGCTGTGGGGGCTGACTCAGTGGCCCAGGCTCTGTGCTTGACTCATGCACGTAGCTCTAAGTTGGTGAGGGGTCCCAGACAGTAAACAACTAGCTGAACCTTGAGCAGTTAGAGTATATGCAGAAAGGGAGCTACTGCAAGGACTATGTCTTTTGTTCACGGCCCTCCCAGAAACTGTTTGCTCAAGTCTCAGGAAACTGAAATTGAGGCTTGATCTCTGAGAGAAGACTGAGCAGCCTGTTATAGCATCTGCTTGGTCCTTTCATGGAGCTGTGTCTGTTCCCTCTCTGCTGAAAGTCACGTGGCCATAGCTAGCTGGTGACTTGGCATGTGATCACCCAGAAGATCTGTTTGGGAGGGTTCCTCCTCTCCATAGATATTTTCCCCATGCTCCTACTCACGGGGCAGCAGGACTTCACCATGGTGGGTCAGAGCTCCCCCAAACCACAGAAACAGAAGCTACATGGACTCAGACAAGACAGGATGTAATTTCTGCGGTTGGCCATTGGTTAAAGACAGTCAGGTCAGCGTCATCAGGTCAGCATCAATTCAGTGGGTATTTGGTAGGAGCAGGGGAGCACAGGGCAGGGATCTAGGGGGTGTCTTAGTCACTTTTCTCATTGTTGTGACTGACTACCTAACAGAAAGCAACTTAAGACCTAAGAGCTTCATTCTGACTCACAGTTTGGGGGTGCAGACAAATCACAGCAACAAAATAATGGCGCCAGGGGCATGAAGGCGCCCAAGTCAGGAAGGGACAGAGTGCTGGTGCTCAGCTCACTTTCTCTTTTATTCGGTCTGAGACCCCAGTCATGGGATGGTGCAACCCACGTTTAGAGTGAATCAATCATGCTCCATTTCTAGGTGATTCTTCATCCATCACAGCTCCTCTAACAAAACTGTCAAGAGAACCCTTCCTCCCCTCAGAGTACATCCTCAAGGTCATAAAAGGACCCAAGGGCAGAGACACCGGCAATGGGAAGTCGGACACTGAACCTCTCTGAAAAGACAGGATTTCAGAAGTGTTGATGTGAGGGCAGTTTGGATGTGAAATCTATTCTTCCTTGCTTCTGAGCTTTCCTCCACAGGAACCAGGAGGAAGCACTGCCACTGTGCTAGACTATCTCTGAAGAAGAGATCAGGTTAGTAGCTGGGCTGAGGGGAGGGTTTGATGAGTGGGGAAGAGTGCCTGCTCTGCAATCATCAGGACCAGAGTTCGAACCCCAGACATAGATGTTAAAAAGACACACACACACACACACACACACACACACACATACACACACACACACAAGTCAGGCATGGTTTCATAAGTGTACCTGTAACCTCAGCATTAGTGGGCAGAGACAAGTGTATCCTAGAAGCTCACTGGCAGGTCAGCCCAACTGAATGTCAAGCTTCTAGCTCCCTTCTTAGACTCTGTCTTAATAGAAGACGTCTAATGTCTTTCTCTGGCCTCCACAGGTGTGTGTATGGACTTTATTCTAATCTGCTTTCTGTGGCTGTGATCAAACACTCTGATCAAAAATAACATAGGGTGCAAACAAGTCTATTTTCTTTGTACTTCCAGGTCACAGTCCATCACTGAGGGTGGGAACTCAAGCAAAAACTTGAAACAGAAACCATGGAGTAACTCTGCTTGTAGGCTTGTCCAGAGGCTCACGCTCAGCTGGCATCCTTATACAGACCAAGACCACCTGCCCAGAGAATGGTGATGCCCTACAGCGGCCTGGGCCCTCCTGTATCAATTAACAATCAAGACAACACCCACAGACACGCCCACACACCAGCCTCATCTGGGCCATCCTCCAACTGAGACTCCCTTCTCAGCTGACTGTTTTTTTTTTTTTAACAAACAAACAACTTTATTTGTATTTTATGAGCATTAGCGTTTTTGCCTACAGGTATGTCTGTGTGAGGGTGTCAGATCCCCTGGAACAGAAGTTACAGACAGTTATGAGCTGCCATGTGGGTGCTGGGAATTGAACCCAGGTCCTCTGGATGAGCAGCCAGTGCTCTCAACCCCTGAGCCATCTCTCCAGCCCCCTCAGCTGACTTTTTAAACTGTATCAAGTTGACAGTTAAAGCTAAGTAGGGACAGGCATGTACACGTGAGCGCTCCTGTTCATGCACCATATGCCACACGTGTACAATACACACACACATATTAAAATAGGAGAACAGATTAGTTCAAGAAAATCTGGAATTGGGATGACGGTTGCCTCCTGTAGGAGATAGTGCACATTTAGCAGAGTAAAGCCTCTGAGAATTTCTGCAAGCATTAAAGGGAAAAAAAAATCATTTAATTTTGCTCAAGTTCACACTTCCTCAACTTACATCACACAACACTCTTTCACAAGACGCTTATTTCTCTTAAAACCAGCATCCCATGCAATCTCCTTTGGGAAACACCATCGTGGACTCATTCTTGGATCTGTGAACAAATCCAATTAACTCTATTTCAAATCTCGAGCATCTGAGGGAAGAGCTAATGGGTGTTGCATTTTCTTACTAAGCTGTTTCTTTCATGGTGACTCCGCACCAGATGACACCCGAAGTGTGAGCCTTTTCATAAACAGCAGAGCGAAAACCCTCATGCTCCATCCCAGGGAAGGAATTGGATGTTCTCAGCATTAGAATTGCAAATACTTTTCACTCAAGTGCTCAAGTGGTTCCCAACCCTATAACTTTACATTTGGGGATGTGTCTTTCAAAATGAATTGCATAATCTTTTTTAAAGTTTTTGGTTATAGAATTAATTGCTTTCTTGCTTTGATTGATTTTAAAGGAGGAAGGAAGGAGGGGGAAAGTCCCTGCATGTAAAACAACTTATTTTGAAAATAAATATAAACCTGAGTTTCCTCAGGGAAGAAATGATTGACAGAAGTGTTGTGGAATATTTGAAAAATAATGAGAGGAAGAGGGAGAAGCATTGTGGGAAGAGAAGCATAGATAAAGGCAGAGGATTATGGGACTGGATGCCCAGCTGTGATGAGGGAGGAAACAGCTGGGTAGGAGGAAGGCGTCAGATCATGTGCTACCAGAGGCTTTAGGGCAAAAGCCTGAACTCCAGCAGCCTAACCTAGGGGACACTCAAGGCACACCCACACTGGATGTCATTCCTGTCTTACCTCAGGCAGTCTGCCTTGTAAACTAGTCAGGGTTGCATCCAGAGAATCTGGGTAACCTTATCATGAAATCTAATGCCACAGAGATGCATAATGGCCCCGAGAACACAGCTGCCTATAATCTATCCATAATGGTTCTTTTTTTTTTTCTTTCAACATGATGAGATACAGCCTCACCACAGTTGTGTCTGTAAGGATGTTTCCAGAAAAGTTTAAGTGAGAAGGGAAGACCTGCCCTGAATGGGCACAGCATCCGTGTGTGGCCTAGTGTCACTGATGGAATAAAGAGGAGAAAGTGAGCTGAGCACCAGCATCCATCTCTTGCTGCTTACTGACTGTGGATGCTCCTGATGTCAGACCTTCCCCCACCATGGTGAGCCAAAATAAACCTTCTTATCTGGTATTTGAGCATACCAATGAGAGTAGGAACTTATATAGGACGTATTACTAAATGACACAGAGAGGCCATCCTAAAAGCTTTCTAGACAGGTGACAAACAGAAGTTAATACAAATAGCATCTCGGGGCTGGAGAGATGACTCAGTGGGATTCAGAGCACTTGTTCCTGCAGAGGACCTGAGATCAAGTCTCAGCTCTCACATCAGGCAGCTCACAGCCACCTGTATCTGGAGCTCTATGGGATCCAATGCCCTTTTCCAGCCTCTGCAGGCACCTGTAGCCATGTGCACATAACCATACATAGACCCACCTACATGCACATGTAAAAATAAAATACATCTTTGGAAAAAAACCATCTCATATAATTAAATGGTGCTAAAAAATGACATGTATACTATTTGGATTTACTGATTGCTATGTGTCACATATGAACTGTTCTTCCCCAAAGAAGGCTTCTGTATTGATGACTCAGCATGCAGTGGTGGGGCTTTTGGGGTGTGTTGGATCATGAAGAATCTTACTTCGCAAATGAATTATGTTATGACTTTCTACAGAAAGGAATGAACTGGCATGAAATTATCATTCAGAAGAGCTCATTAGGGGAGTTACAGACTCATGGCCATAGGCAGCCACGATGAGGCCTTGAGGAAGAGCATCCAACAAATTCATAAGACAAAGTGGGTTTTGTTAGATAACAGGTTTTTCTTGGGGAGGCAACATACACACACACACACACACACACACACACACACTTCTATTTACCCTAGACAGGGAATCCAACAACAGACCAAAGTAGCAATAGTACCAAAGTCCAACTTGGTGAACCTGGGAGGTTGTATTGCAGTTACTAACGGGAGTCTGGGTGAGGGGAAATACACAGGGCCAGGGGTGACTTGGGAAAAGCAGCTGTGTCACTGAAAAATCCCACTCCAGCATGGGTGGTGACTCCTAGAGCCCTCTATACAACTTGCAGGCAGCGGGACAAGTCAGAGATTGTCCCCCCTTCTCCTGGACTCTCCAAGAGCCTCCTCCTCTGCCCCCTGGGGAGGAAGCCATCATTGACTCTTGCATGTTTTCACTTTCTCAGACCTGTGACTTTTCCTTTAAATCCTGAGTCCCAGGAGCCTCCCCATCACAAGCTGCCTTCGGACAGGCTCCCTGACTCTTGTGGGTTTGTTTGTTTTGGAGGGGAGGGGTAGGCAGCAGTGAGTAATATGTCACATGCCTCATCCTCCATGCTGGCAGTCAGAAAGGCCCTGGTAAACACTAGCTATCATTCAAGCTTGTCTGGGGACTGGGCAGTAGGGCAGGGGGCACCCAGAGCTGTAAGGATGAGGGAGACTTCAAGGCCAGGGCAGATTTTATCAACCCTCTGTCCCAGAGGAAGCTGTGGGGAGGGTCAGTGAGTTAACAGATTAACTCATCCTGGCCTCATAATCTGATGGCATTGCTGGGAGCTGATGGAAACATTACAAGAGGGACCTCATTGGAGGAAGTAAGTGCCTGAGGGGCATGCCTCTGAAGGTTGATTGATACTCTCTCTTGCTCTCCAATCCTTTTTTTGCTTCCTGGCCACTGTGAGATGAGAAGCTTTTCTCCTCCATGCCCTTCCACTAGGATGTTCTCCCATTACCTGCAAGCCAGAAACACAGAAATAAATGATAATTTCTGACACCTCTGTGAGCCAAAGAAAGATTTCTCCTTTAGATTGCTCTCCACAGTCCTTGTTACTGTGATAAAAAGTCTAGCACATCAGTCAATATTTATTACTTTATCTTGGTAAAGAAGAATATAACCTAAAGTCTACTCCATGCTCACTGACACATCCTTTTAACTTTATTTTTCTGGTGAGTCATTATATGTGGCGGTTTGGATAAGAATGGCCCCCATAAGCGCATATATTTGAATGCTTGGTGTCTTAGTCAGGGTTTCTATTGCTGTGAAGAGACACCGTGACTTAAGGCAACTCTTATAAAGAAACCATTTAATTGGGTTTGGCTTACAGTTCAGAGGTTTAGTCCATTATTGTCGTGGCAGGAAGCATGGTGGCACCCATGGTGGTACACAGGCCAACATGGAGCTGGAGAGGTAGTTGAGAGTTCTGTGTCCAGATCCTCAGGCAGCAGGAAGAGACAGTGAGCCACTAGGCCTGGCTTGAGCTTCTCAAACTGCCAAGCCCACCCCACTGTGACACACTTCCTCCAATGAGGCCACCCCTTCTCCAACAAGGCCACACCTCCAATGATGGAACTCCCTATGAGTCTATGAGGACCATTCATAGACTACCACGCTTGGTTATCAGGGAGTGGTGCTACTTGAGAAGGGTTAGGAGGTGTGGCCTTGTTGGAAGAACTGTGTCACTGAGGCTGGGCTTTGGGGTTTCAAATGCCCCAGTCAGGCCCAGTGTTGCTCTCTTCCTGCTGCCTGAAGATCCAGATGTAGAACTTTCAGCTACCATGTCTGCCTGTGTGCTGCCACCATGCTTCCTGACATGAGGATAATGGACTAAACCTCTGAAAATGTAAGTAAGCTCCAGTTAAATGTTTTCTCTCTTTTATAAGAATCACCGTGGTCATGGTGTCTCTTCACAGCAATAAAACGCTGACTAAGGCAATATGTTTATTCAGTCATGATTTGTCTACAAGACTTAAGATTCTAACTTCTACCATTAAATAGAAATTATCATATTAAAATCTTGCAGAGGATTGGCCTAGGAAGAATTGACCCAGACATTAAGAGCACTGGCTGCTCTTCCAGAGGACCCAGATTCAATCCCCAGTACCCACATGGCAGTTAACAAGCATCTGTAACTCCAGTCCCAGGGGATCTGACATCCTCTTCTGGCCTCTGTGGCACACAGATATACATGCAGGCAACACACGGATACTCATAAAATAAAAATAAAATCTCAAAATAATATTGCAGAGGCCATACGATGGAAGTCAAACTCTGGTACAGAGTTGTGACTGCAGAAAGATGAATTCAGAGAGGAAATATAAGAGTTAATAGCTATCTAGCCAGGCACAGTGGTACACAGCTGTAATGCCAGCACCAGGGAGGCTTAGCAGGAGGGTTGTTCATTACAAAATAGTCTGAGCTACAAAGTGAGTTTCAGCCCATCCAGGGATGCATACTGAGACTTTGTCTCAAAAAAAAAATTTAAAACAAGGATTGGGGAGATGGCTCAGATAGTAGAGTTGTTGCCACATAAGCATGAGGACCTGAGTGTGAGTCTCAGAACTCACATTAAAGCCAGATATCATAGCTTATATTTATAATCCTAGTTCAGGAGGAAGGCAGAGACATGAGGACCCCTGGACATGCCTGACAGCCAATCTAACCAAATGGACATGGGTGGTGATTTAAAAGAAAATGGCCCCTATAGGGAGTGGCACTATTAGGAGGTGTGGCTTTGTTGGAGTAAGTGTGGTCTTGTTGGAGGAAGTGTGTCACTGTGGGGGTAAGCTTTGAGGTCTCCTATGCTCAAGCTAGGCCCAGTGTAACACAGAGCTGCTTCTGCTGCATGTGGATCAGCTCCTTCTCCAGCACCATGTCTGCCTGCACACCTCCAGGTCCTACCATGATGATAATGGATAAAACCTCTGAACTGTAAGCCAGCCCTAATTAAATGCTTTCCTTTATAAGAGTTGCTGTGGTCACGGTTATCTCTTCACAGCAATAGAAACCCTAACTCAGATAGCATGCCCCAGAGTTAGTGAGACATCCTGTCTCAGGAAGTAAGGTAGAGGATCAGTGAGACAATCCATTGGGTAAAGGTGCTTTGCTTACCACTAAGCCTGCTGGCATGAGTTTTGTCTCTGGACCCCACAAGTTGTCTTCTGACCTCCACACTCTGCACATACCATGGTACATATACCTACACACATACAATAAAGTCAATAACTAAATAAATGTAAAAGAAAAATTTTTAAATAATAATATGGTACAGAGTGAAGGAGGAAGACACCTAACATTCTACAAGTGTGTGAGTGTGTACAAACACACTCACAAAATCTAAGTTAGCTAAACATGATACAAAAATTATCTGCTCTGGTGATCGGATGGCCGAACATCCTGGCTGTCATGATAGAACTCTCATCCAGTGTCTGATGGAAGCAGATGCAGAGATCCACGGCCAAGCCCCAGGTGGAGCTCCAGGAGTCCAATCAGCAAGAGAGAGGAGGGATTGTATGAGTGAGAGATATTGAGACCACAATTGGAAAAAGCACGGGGACAAATAGCCAAACTAGTGGAAACGCATGAACTGTTAACCAATGGCTGAGGAGCCCCCATGGAACTGGACCAAGCCATCTGGATAAGTGAGACAGTTGATTAGCTTGAACTGTTTGGGAGGCCCCCAGGCAGTGGAGCTGGGACCTGTCCTTGGTGCATGGGCTGGATTTTGGAGCCTGGGGCCTGTGCTAGGACACTTTGTTCAGCCTTGGTGTAGGGAGGAGGGGACTGGACCTGCCTCAGCTGAGTCTACCAGGCTGGGCTAACTCCCCAGGGGAGACCTTGCCTTGGAGGAGGTGGAAATGGGGAGTGGATTGGGGGGGAGGGCTGGGGAGTGGGAGGAGGGAAGGACAGGGGAATCCATGGCTGATAAGTGAAATTAAGTTAATTATAAAATAAAAATATTTTAAAAAGAAAAAAATTATTACTAGCCTTTCCAGTGTGTTCTGTCCCAAAGAAACAGAAGTGAACACATTTGGATTTGTACTATTCAGGTCAAAATATTGACAGTGGGGATCTAGACACAGCCTGCTGTCCTCTGTGTGGACACACATTCCTCTTTCTGGCCACTGTGCCCACACCCCTGCAAACACTTGGTTTCCCAGATGACCTCTCTCTAGTAGGTCATTGGTCTTCCTTACCATTGACAGATATTCTTCCAAAGTCTCACTCCTGTTCGTGGGTCCTGTTCTGTACTGTACCTGCCCTCCAGGCCCTTCAGCTGAAGGGGCTCTTGGTGAAAAGTGATGATTGCAGATCTGAGGATGTCTTTGTACAGGTCTCACGTCTGAGCAGATGGGAAGAGTCATTTCTAGATCTCTTGATAACACTCAGATGTCAATGAAGCGACTTTGTGAATGACTGTGGAGTGGAGAACATATCCTTTCCCTGACTGGGGCCTCTGGCAGCTGCTCCCCAAGACGGTGAACAACTGCACGAGTTTTGTCCATTCTATCAACAGCTTTGATTAGGAACCAGCCATTGAAATTTTCCCAACTTGCTGTTTCTTCCTCTTGCCCCCTTCTTCCTCCACCTCCTCTGTCTCTTCCTTTTCCATCTTCTCCTCCTCCCCTTCCTTCTCATCCTCTGCCTCCTTCTTGTCTTCATTTTTGAGGCAAGCTCTTGCTGTTTAACCCAGATGGACCTTTAACTCGCAATGCCTCTGCCACGGCCTCCCAAATGCTGAGATTTTCACACAGGCACCTCCACACTGAGAAGCTTGATTTGTTTTGTAGTCTGGAAAAATCCTTTTCGGTGCACATTGCTGACTCTCATGAATACATGTAAAGTCGTTTCAATGAACTTGGTAATTTGTTTGAGTTGCTGGCTTGAGTTTCATTTCAAAAAAAAAATCAAGTAAATTTTGGCTTTGGACCAGGTCAGAAGTTCTTAAAATTTCTGAAAGAGGCCTAAATATCCTTCTACCATTCGCATCATATATTTGTGCAAAACTGCATTCTCAGCATTGACAATTGTAAAATCAAAATATAGGTCAATGCTGAGAAATATTGAAGATAGTTTACATCCTGCGGTCCCATATACAGCCAAGATTTAATTCTTTATGTAAAAATAAACAAACACATCATTTTAATATGCAAGTATTTATTCAATTTTAATATATGAGAAAATTGTATATACACCAGGAATTGCTTTAAAATAGATTTCTTTGTGATTTATTATCAGTAACTGTTGGATTTTTATGCTTAGTTTATACACCTAGGATTGTGTAAAAATTTCCAGGTGAAAAAGGGTGATGAGTGGGGAAAAAATTACAAAGCTTTGCTTGGGTCTGGGGAGATGATTCAGCCAGTAACGTGTTTCCTGTGCAGACATGAGGCTCTGTGTTCAGATTCCAAGTACACACGTAAAAAGTTGGGTGTAGATGCACATAGGTGATCCCAGTCTGCTTGCCAGACAGCTAACCTGTACTCAGACACACACACACACACACACACACACACACACACACACACACACACCAAAGGAGGAGGAAAAGAAGGGAGGGAGAGAGGGAAGAAGCAAGGGAGGGAAGGAAGGAGAAAGGGAAGAAGGAAGGAATACTACGGTGAAGAATCTGGGTCAGTGTGGGAGTGTTGCAGAACACTGTGCTCTGGACATGACATAACCACTGTCCTTCTGAGCTGACTATGAGCAACTGTAAATACCCCAAAGAGGCTTGCACAAAGTTGAGTCTATTGACTTTGCCATTGAGAATAT
Source organism: Peromyscus nudipes (assembly GCA_902168325.1). Taxonomy (NCBI): domain Eukaryota; kingdom Metazoa; phylum Chordata; class Mammalia; order Rodentia; family Cricetidae; genus Peromyscus; species Peromyscus nudipes. The sequence continues at coordinate 15,442 of CABHPH010156876.1, read as the reverse complement.
TTGAACAGATAGCAATTGCTGGGGTAGAAGGATTTTTTTTCCACCAGTGGTATAGCCACCCTCAAGTTTCCCATGCCCCTAGAAGTAACCATCTTATCCACGCTCCCTTAAGTAACTTTAAATGAACTCATCATCTCGAAAAACGAGACTTGTGTGGAATCAAAGCTTTGCTCTACCCGTGGTGCCTCGTCTGAGATGAACAGGTCTTTGTTCATCTCTTCAGGAAGAATTCCCACAACAAAGAGCTCTTGTGAGTGATAGACATTTCTTTCCAAAGATTTCTCAAAGCAGGAGTTTTACCACTCCCAAAGAAAAGGAGAACACAACAGTGGGTATGGAAGAAACGAGTTACCCACACTCCAACCCTTCCATTTAAAGAACATTCAAAGGGGCTGGAGAGACGGCTCAGAGGTTAAGAGCACCGATTGCTCTTCCAGAAGTCCTGAGTTCGATTCCCAGCACCCACATGGTGGCTCACAACCATCTGTAATGAGATCTGGTGCCCTCTTCTGTATACATAATAAAAAATAAATCTTTAAAAAAAAAAAAAGAACATTCAAAAGACCATCATGACCCATACAGCATCATACGGGGAGCCCTGCGGCCAGAAGAAGGAATAGAGATAGTTGGCCATTCTGATGCATTCTTTTGAGATAGTCTCACTATGTAGCCCAGGCTGGCCTGGAATTTACAATATCCTCTACCTCAGCCTCCCAAGGACTGGAGTGATAGTTGTGCACCATCATACCAGATGTTAATGCATTTGTAATGTTATTTGTCAGAGAGGTTGCATACCCAATAGGTGGAAGGCATAAGAAGAGGTCCATTTGGAAGTCATGGTGAAGGTCAGTTCTAGATAATCCTGAATTTGGCCTCATGAGAACCTCACACTGCCTATGACAGACACAATGGCATATATATCGGCAGAGACGACTGGCAAACAGAACCCAAAAAGGTAGAACAACTCTGGGAAGCCGGTGAAACAGAATCGTTATTTCCTCAATCCTCAGCTTCTTTCTTCAGCCAGACAACCTGATTATAAGACTGGAGAGGCTGGAGAGATGGCTCAGCGGTTAAGAGTACTTACTGCTCTCACAGAGGACCTCCATTAAGTGGCTCACAACTGCTTATAACTTACTCTCCAAGAAATCCAACACCTCTTCTGACCTCTGTGGGCATATGCATGGAGATTAGGCATGGTGTTACACGCCTTTAATCCCAGCACTTGGGGAGGCAGAGGCAGGTGTAACTTGTACCATCATGCCTGGTGAGGTTTTCTGGTCTACACAGCAAGTTTCAAGCCAGAATGGCCTTCTCTGAGAGATGGTGGAGAGGAAGTGGAAGAAGTAGGTGATTGAGAGGAGAATGGACACATAGGGCGGGAGAGGAAGAGAGAGAAAGTGACTTGTCTCGGCCTCCATCCTTCACCAATCCAAAATACTCTGGCTACTTAGAGGATTTTAGAATTAAAGGTTAAACTGAAGTCCATTTTAAGAATGAAGTTTTAAAGTATACTGAGTGTCTGAGAAACAAAATGTAACTAGAATGTTACTGGCTCTGAGGGTGATAAGTGGTGCAGCCTGAATGTCAGCACTGAAGGCAGGAAGGTCTTGAGTTTGAGTCCAACCTTGGCTTCCTAGTCAGACCCCATATCTAAAAAAATGAAAAGAACAAAACAAAAAAACCATAACCACCAAAAACAACAACAAAAAGATGTCCCCATGATAGTAAAGGACAGTTCAGCTCCTGGTTGACTGTAAACAAGGCAAGTGTTTCATTGTCCATATCGCTGAAGCATAACTTCCCAACAGCTAAATCAGCTAGCATTACTTTTTGACTCCACAGAAGGACATTTAGATTCCACACCTTGGTGACACTGCTTCCTTAATTATACCTGGAAGAACAGTTTTTCCATCTCCTTGCTTTACGAGTTATGCACGTTCTTTGTTTCTACTCTTTTGTAGATATTTTTTTTAATTATGTGTAAGTGCATGTGTGCCTGTGCATGAGTGAATGAGGTACCTACAAAAGCCAGACGAGAATGTCAGATTCCCCCCAGAACTGGAGTTCCAGGCAGTTGTGAATCCTCAGATATGGGTGCTGGAAACCAAACTTGGGTCTCCAAGCAGCAAGAGCTCTTAATTGCTGAAGCATATCTCAGCCATCAACTCTTAATCATTAATTCTGCACTATTGCTTGGTCTCTGGTTTCTATGAGCCCTTGTGTGGCTGGTTTTCTATCAGGTCCCACAGTCTGTGCCCAATACCCATTGCTTGTCTTCCTTTTTCTGTGGTCTGTTCTGCAGGATTTTGTATAGTTTCTTTCCTTTTTTATTCTTCCTTTTCTCTCTCTTTTTTTTTAATTTTGTAGCTTCTGATACAGTTATATGTGTTGTTGAATTTTTAACTAGAATATCTTTTATTTATTCCTTAATGATTTCATAACATGTAAACAATCTATCTTGATTATATCCACCCCCAATTTCCACCTCCCCCCCCCCCTCCTTTGCAGCTTGTCTTTTAGATTTTTTTTTATTTTAATTTTCCTGTAGCCCACTGAGCCCCATTAGAGCTGCCTGTTGGAATATTGACTGACCTTTTGGCTCTCTCTGGTGCAGGTCCTGTGCAGGTATCCACAGCTGCGGAGCATTCACAAGGGCAATGGCCACTTAATCTATAGAAGAAGCACGTAATTGTTTCATGAGACAGAGTCTCCTGTAGCCTAGGCTGGCCTCATACTCGCTATAGACATGGCCAAAGACGACTTTGAACTCCTGATCCTCCTGCCTCTGCCTCTGGCGTGCTGGGCTGGCATTTCAGGCTTGTACCACAGAGCCTGGCTGTGTTTTCTTGATTCTAAATCTATTCGACTAATTTGATTTTCTGGCCCATCACTTTCACCTTTTACTGTTTCAGAAATGGCCTGATTCGGGCGGGTTGCATTTTTTTTTCATCATAGATTGGCTTTGTACATTAACTTTGCCATCTCAGGCATCTTCCCAGACCTATTAAACATCTCTTGGAGGATAAACATCAGATTTGTTGTGGGAATTAAGATTACTTGGCTTTGAAAAAACTGACCCAGCCACTTAAAAGCTTCTTGACCTTAGAATTACAGAGAAAGGGATAAACTACCCCATCTAAATACAGAAAATACAGCCTGTGTGTTCCCTGATAGTAGGAAGAAACTTGAAGGCTGCTTCATTTAAAGGGCAAAGAGATGAGGGGAGGGAGAGGGACCTGTCCAGAAATGCAGTGTGATGAAAGTAGAGATTACCAGCTTTAGACGCTAAGACAGAAGGTCAAAAAAGGTTAGATGATGAAGGTGCCTGTATGAGTCAGGCATTACGGAATTGTATCCTATAGGCATGTCCTTCTCTCTTCAGTGCTGGGGACTGAACCTGGGACTTTCCACATCCCAGACATGAATACTCCTATCAAGTCATGCTGCAGCCCCTCCCCGAGGGATTTTAGGCAAGTGTTCTATGGCCGAGTCCTATAGCCAGCCCCTCATTGCTCAACAAGTCTTCTGATATTCAACTACGTCTCCACCCCCTCAACTTTCCATTTTGAGTCAAGGTCCCACTAAGTTATCCAACTCATCTTAAGCTTACTCTGTTGCCTGGGCCCACCTTAGAGTTGCCATGCTCTTGTGTAAGCTTTTTCCAAATAGCTGAGGTTAACAGCCTGTTAACCACCAGGCTCAGCAGACAGGTATTTTGTAAGTGTCTGACCTGTGTTTTGACATAGTATTCCAGACACACAGGGAGATTCAAGTTAATCCTCCCCTAATCCTCTCAATTGGTAATATTAGTTGATGCAAGCTCTTTTCCAAACACCATTTTAAATTTAAACCAAACACATACGTTATGACGGAGAATGCAAAAATCAAATTCAAATCTTAATATAGGCATTTGTTCAAGTACCTATGGTGGCCCACAGTGAGTTGGCAGAAGGTCCATTCAATCCTTTAAGGTCCTTGAGATGGTCACCGGGAGACCTTGTCTGCCTCCCTGCATCTTCTCAGTGCAGGTTTGACCTCCTTTGTAAGCCACAGAGCACCGCAGCCCTCCCTGAGCCAAATGCAATGACCATATTAAGTGTGTGTGTGTGTGTGTCCACGCGTGGAGGTTGCACATGTCTGTATATATGTGTGGAGGTGCATGCGTACATGTGTAAATGTGTGTGTAAGAGGTTAGAAGTGGAAAGCCTGTATCTTCCACTATACGTCTCCTCTTTTGCTGTTGTTTGGTTGGTTTTTTGCTTGTTTGTTTTTTGGCAAGGTCTCTCACTCACTGATGGAGCTAGATTGTCTAGACAAGAACTATAAGAACCTTCCAGCTCTGTCCTTTCCCTCCCAACGCTGGAATTACATAGGCACTTCACTGCCTTGTAGCTTTTACAGGAGTGCTGAGGATTCAAACTCAGGTCCTCCTGCTCACTCAGCAAGGACTTTATTGACTGAGCCCTCCCCGCAGTCCCTTAAGGGGCTTAATGGTAATAACACCCCGGCCCTTCAGAAGCCACTGTGCCCTAACAGAGACCAACGAAAGATGGCATTACCCACTAATCCTGATGTATTTTCAATTTATGCAATCAAGAGTACATAGGTCTGCACTGTCCCTTGCCTGCCATGATTAATGTCCTGGCCCCGGCTAAGGTCCAAAAAAGAAAGGAACCCAGAGAAGCAAAGGCAGGGAGTTTTATATTATCATGACTACAACAGACTCATTCAATGGTGTCAGTGCCGACTGTGGGCTCTGATTATGAAATATGATGCATGTTGAATGTAATGACTTTCTCTGCCCTTCTGGGGAGTTCACTGCTTCCCAATGTCATTTTCTGTTCTCATCTGAGTGGTAATAAAAGGAATATCATTGACTGTTGGAGCACCGTGGCCACTGTGTGTTTTACAATAAATTGCATTTCAAGACCTTTCATCCCAGGAGAACAGCGCATGGCCAGAAGGATGATCCTGAGTCGGGGTTCTGGGACCCCAATCTCCACGACAATGGGGAGCTTCACTTTCTAGGGAACAATTCCCAAAGAACACTCATTTTTCAAGCAGTTCTATATCAAAAGCCAGTTTGGACTGGGATGCGGGGGATGATAAAACACAGCCTCCTAAGCAGAAAAGACTATGGTCCATCCAAACTAATGTGGAATGGACCAGTCAGTGCCTTGCACTGGCTCCAGTGATGAATGACCAGACTCCAGCTCAGCCCCAACCTTAGAGTCTAGCCTCTGTCGAGTTCAAGAAAAGAAAATTGGAAGAACACAGATTCAAACAGAGAAGGCATCCTTGAAATTCCTAAGCCCTTGGTGCTTTTTAACTAAGCCTTGCCATTCACTATTTCATGTGGATTAGGTAATATTTTGTTTTCCATGGCCAAACACTTGAGGGAAAAAAATATTTTTGCACTGTTCAAACATTAAACATAAGACCTTGCATAAGTTAGGCAGGTGCTCTACCACTGAGCCACACCCCAGCCCCTCACTGGGGATTCTAGGCAGGTGCTCTACTACTGAGCCATGCTATCAGCCCCTCACTGGGGGATTCTAGGCAGGTGTTCTACCACTGAGTCATACCCCAGGCCCTCACTGGGGATTCTAGGCAGGTGCTCTACTACTGAGCCATGCTATCAGCCCCTCACTGGGGGTTCTAGGCAGGTGTTCTACCACTGAGTCATACCCCAGGCCCTCACTGGGGATTCTAGGCAGGTGCTCTACTACTGAGCCATGCTATCAGCCCCTCACTGGGGGATTTTAGGTAGGTGCTCTATCACTGAGCCACACCCCAGCCCCTCACTGAGGGATTCTAGGCAGGTGTTCTACCACTGAGCCACACCCCAGCCCCTCACTGGGGGATTCTAGGAAAGTGCTCTGCTGATGAACATGTCTCTAGGCCCTGTTTTAGTTTTTATTTTAAGGCAGGTTCTTTTTAAGTTATCCACACTCATCTCAAACTCACTCTGTAGCCCAGGAAGTCCTTGAACTTGTGAATATCCTACCTCAGCCTTATGAAAATTGGCATTACAAAGCCTGTACCACAAAGCCAGGCTCTGAGAAAACTTAAAGAATGGAATTTTTTTTTTTTTTGATTCATGGTTTCAGAGAGCTCTGGTCATGGTCTTTTGGTCCCATGCACTGGGCTGAACAGCATGGCAGGGAGTATATGAGGCCCTAGCTATTCTTCACTTCTCCATGAACAGAATGCTGGGAAATGGTATATAGGAAGGGGCCAAAGTAAGATATGTCCTTCAGGGACTATCCAACCAGTAACTTACTGCTTACAACCAGGTCTCTTCAGCCTTTCACAACTTCCCAAAAATTATGACTCTATTAAGAGATTGATCCATTCATTAGGCCTAGAGCTGTGGTGTGGCTTGTTCACATCTCTGCAGATCAGAAAGATGAGAACTTGAGCTGGAAGTGAGCCAGGCTATATATAGCCCTCTGCCCTCAGTGACTCACCTCTACCAGCCATTCATTCACTACCTATGATCAATTATTGCAACCCTTGATCCCATGGGAGCATTTCATATTCCATTTATAACAAGAGGGGCCAAATGTCAGGCATGAATTGCTCATGTCTTACGTGCACTGGGTGGTGGTTAAACAGGATTATCAACTTACAGTGTCTAGAATCTTTTTGAAGATCATCTCTGGGCATGTCTGTGCTAAAGGGGTGAAGTACCTGTGCTTTTCTTGAACTTTCTCTCCATGCCTCAAGACCATAGAAGTATTTTGTTAAGACCTGCAAATAACACTCTGATGAAATCTGAAGGCCCCTCTTGTTTTGTCTAAAATACAAGTTGGTCTAACCGTCTCTTTGGCCATTGCCAATCTCACTTCTTGAAATGGTGCTCCATTTTCTCTGTAATAATTCTTTTGATAGTGATTATGAGGACCAGGGAGCCAAGGGTGGCCAGAGGCCAGAGCTTGGTGGTATATTAGATGGCTCCATGAGTAAAGTGCCTGCCTTATGTCAGTGCAAAAAAAAAAAAAAACCATAACTCTCACCTCAACGGAGATGAGAGAGAGTTTATTCTGGAGTCAAATATGAATGACCATGGCCTGGGAACACAGATTCAGGTTACCTCAGACTCCATGTTCCAACACAGTGACAGGTTGAAGTTTATGGGGACAGAACTCCAGTAAAGAAAGCCATAAATTGAGGCACTTTTCAAATACGTTGGTGAAATCATTAGGTAGGTGTTCAGTTACAGTGAATTGAAGAAATCTCCACCATAAGCCTCAAATGCTGTCTTATGACATTCTTAGACTTTTGGGTTCATAAAAAGCTGCATTCCATACGTACATTCCAAAGGATTTGCCTAACAGTCATGACAACGTTAGGTCACGCACAGAAGGCCGTGAGTGACTATTAAGGGAGCTGAAGTTGGCCCAAGACAGTTTGGTTCTGGACTTGAAACTCTCCAGACTCCCCTAATCAGTCAATCAGCCTTGCAGAAGGCTCAGTGGTGGGTACAGCTTCTTGGCAAGAATTTTTATTCCTACTCTCAAGTGTGAAGACCTGAGTTCAATTCCCCAGAACCCACGTTGAAGAGCCAAGCATGGTGGCCGTGGTGTCTGCCTGGAATCTCAGTGCTGGGGAGATGGAGACAGGAAGACTCCTGGGGCTCACCAGATAGCCAGCCTAAACAACTTGGTGAGCACCAGGCCTGTGGAAGACTCTGTATCAAAAAAAATAAGATGGACAGCACTTAAAGGACTACACCTGAGGTCCTGCATCTTATAGGTGAGCAAATTGGATTTAAAGAAGTAGAAGACATTTCCAAGAGCCACACAACAAAGTAGCGCCGACCCTCTAGACCCAAAGCTCAGCATACCTGGCCCAGGAGTCTGTTATGATCAAGGATTCCAGGTTCCTTTTAAATTCATATCTGATTTCCCTTACTAAGAATGAAGCATGTTAATAATGCTGCCCCCCTCTCTTCCTCTCTCTCTCTCTCTCCAAACATCTTTTCCCTGAGAAATATTAGATCACAGAGAGAGGTTTGCCTTCGTAAAGGAAATGTTATTATTTTTATATGAACGCTAAAACAATTCTGAACTCTCAGCCCAGAACTAAGCTACCTTCGTCTTACCTATGTCAATACCCCTGGGAAACTTGGTTTAGAATTTCTTTTCCTTTCTTTCTTCTTTTTTTTTAATGAATCAAATCCATTTTGAATGGTCTATCTTAAGCTTTTCAGTTTGCACTCAATTTGTTTTATCACAGTGATAGGAATTAAAGACCTTCGCTACAGTTTAGGCAGACTGCCAATACCTATTTTATAGCAGTAAAATATGTACAAATTAAGGAATCTCATGTGGAAAATCCATTCAACGGCCTCAAAAGCCAAATGAATGGTAATTACTCCAAGCACAATGAGGCAGCAATCAAGCACGATTGGATCATGCTTTTAAATGTACGTCTACATTTTAAGAACGGCGATAATTATGAATTATGAAAATAACCAACAGAGACAATGGAGCAGCAGAGATGTTGTTTGTGAAACATGAAAGGGCCATTTTCAGAGGGGTGTGGGGAGCCAGTCATTCTTCGCACCTGCCAGGGAATGTTGAACAGGAGCTGTTTACAAAGCACAGGGCTGGGATGGGTTTCTCTCTCCCAGTCATTCATGGAGCCGGGGTGAGGGGCTGGAGGGGTGGGTGGGTGGGGGTGTCCTGATGAGCTACAGTGTTTGTAGAAGTTGATGCGGGGGAGGGAATGCAAAGACACCCCAAACCCATGTCGCACATCATTTCCAGTTGCACCATCTTTGACATGCAAATGATGATCATGTAAATTGAGGTCATGCATATCAGGGCCATGCAAATCAGGCCCATGCAAATTGGGGTCCTGCAAATAAGGTCAGCTCCAGTCAATTGAAGTTGCATTCTGGGTAAAGGCTTGGATCACTGGGCTATAGCTCTGTGGTGTCTGCTTAGAGCATTCCATGGATAAGGGCTTGGGGCTTGTTGCAGAATTTGATACTCTGAACAAAGTGACTGTCATCTTCCTCAAATCAGCTATGCCTACTCTAAGAGTCCATCAGATTGGGCATGTTGACCTTATAGGAAGAGGGGTTGGAGAGAGCCATGGGACCCTCATCTGAGATTCCAGTCATACTCCCTAGCTATTTGTACAACCCTACCCTAATTCTGGCCTCTGGATCTGGGAAACACTAGAATATATGGTGAGAAGGTTAACTGAAGTAGGACCTCCTTCTGTGAGGGAGCCATCATCTGTGCTGGGAGCAGACCTTCCAGTGATGCTTTTTTGGGGGTCACTCATGCCCCTGTAGGCAACCTCTCACCTGTACTCTGTAAGCAAGCTCAACAAACTCCCTGGTTCCCCAGGGTGAGCCGGGGTGGAACTGCATTTCATTAGCATCTATGAGAAGGGAGTACACTTTTTTTTAACATCTCTCCAAAGAAGGGATTCTAGCAACAGGATTTCTGAACCAAGGTTATGGAAACTTTATGTCAGGTGTTTCGTCACAGTCAACGGAAAAGTAACTAATGCACCTGGTTAATGATGGACAACTGTGTTTCAGTAGTCACTTGACGTTCCGTGGTTCGGTTGGTCTCTTCTCGGGCACACCATCACGCTGTGGAGTAATTTGTGATTCTCATCTTGTCCACACGAGATGAACTTGCTTCAGACCGTCTCCATGTCCAAGGACTCCTCACAGTGACTCTACTATCAAGATGTATGTTGGAGGACGCTCAGCTTTGAGCAGCAGGCTACCATGTCAGTCACCCAGCCTCCCTCATCCATCCTCTTGGTCTCTCACTCAAGCTGGCAGTTTTATAAGTTGTCCTGTGAGTGTGTCAGAATAGGGTTCTCAAACAAAGAGTAGAAGACGCAGCCTCTCAAATCCACAAAGCTAACTAAGCACAGTGCCTCCTTCTTGATGGCGGTCACATGGTTCGCTAACTTAGTCCCTTGTGAATCCATTAATATTCCACTAATGTGGCAGAATCCGGAATTTTCATAGGCTATTTCCTCCAGCTTTCAAAAACATGAATTATATTAGCGTATCCCAGAACACTCAACACTTCCTGTAGCAGACCCTATTGGCATGACATCACAGAAACCGTGGACCACTGTGATGTTCTAGGAGTTTGCAACATTATCACAGAGACCAGCTGAGGGAACTGGGGGAAGGTAGTGAGTGGAATTGCTCTCACTGTTGTGTAGATGTTCACTATTCAGCTTTTCAGAAAACTTCAAGACTTAACAGCTTCAACTCAGAACTCCACTTGTTTTCTGGTTTCCATAAGCCACTATACATCTATAGGTCACCTATAACTATATCTCTCTGTCTCTCTATCTCTCTATCATCTATCATCTATCTATCTATCTCTATCATCTATCTATCATCTATCTATATCTATCTCTCTATCATCTATCTATCTATCTATATCTATCTACCATCTATCTATCTATCTATCTGTCTGTCTATCATCTATTTATCTATCTATCTATCTATCTATCTATCTATCTATCTATCATACTAAGCTACTTATTAACTGGATGTGTGTGTGGCCCATGCCTCTAGGATCAACACTTGGAAAGCGGAGGCAGGAGGATGAGAAGTTCCAAGTCATCCCTGACTGTGTGGTGAATTCAACACCAGACTTGGCATAACCGAGATTCTGTCAGAATGGAAAGAGTGGGCAGGAGGAGATGAGGTGGAGGGAGGAGGAGAGGGAGAGGAGGAGGAGGAGGAAAGGAGAAGGTGAAGGAGGGCAGAAGAAAGGAAGGAGGATGAAGCGAGAAAGACAAAAGAAGAGAGGGAGAGAGATAAAGGAGGGAAGAGAGGGGAGCGAGAGAAGGAAGGAAGAGAAGGAGGGAGAGGAAGAAGGGAGGAAAAGTTGCAAGACAAGGTTGGGATGAATACACTTGTTAGGTGCCAGCTCCCTCCTCTATCCTAGTAGACACCCCATGCTTAACGCAGCGGTTAAGTTTGGGCTGCTGCCGGGTTCTGGTAGCTCTCTCCCGTCTACCGTAGCCTGCCTGAGTTCCACTGAGCTCACGGGACTGAATGGGGTATCTAGGTCCTCACACCATTTACCTCCTCAAAGGTGGCACTTAAACCAGTTTCCACTTCCAGTGCAAATCTGAGGCTTCCCATTCGCTCCTTGCTCTGCTGAAGGCGCTTGCCACACAAGCCAGGAAGCCCGTGTGCGTATTCTGAGTTCAGCCACACCGCACGCACGATAGGCTGAGGTGTGCGTTGTGTTGGTAAATTGTCTCATGCTGTGTGAGCTCATTGAGAGGCTGGCTCTGGAAGTGGGGCTGCCCCACCCCATTTCAGACCCAAGTACGTTTGTCTGATAGTACCCACCAAGGCCCCTTGTCTGGCGGATAGACTGACCAGCTCTCACTCTGTGACAGGGAGGGCAAGGGAACAGTAAAACAGCCCAGGAATGAAGCAGTATCCTGGAGGACAGCTGGAAGGTGACCCATTTCCAACAGAGGTCACTAGTGTTCACAGCACAATATAAAAGTGCCTGCGGTGGGGAGAGAAGTTGGACACACAGCCATGGAGAGAGAGCTCAGTCTGGAATCCAGCTGCTGCCTCAACTTCCCAAGCCTTGGGACAAAGTGTACAATTTGATGCTGTTATTTTTATGCTTTTTTTTTAAGCCTCAGAAGCCTCACCAAAGGGGGCACTCTGTTCTGCCAGGGACTCACAATTGGGAGTTGTAGCTGACTGCTTCAGTGAGGACTTCTCTACTTGATTCTGCTGGATTTATTTTTTGAGTGTTTGACCTTGAGGGTGTTTGCAAGTCTGTCTATGGGTGCGTATGTATGTCTATCTCTTGGTATTTATTCTTTTGCTTTGCTTTTCTTTTGCTTATTTAAAACCCCCAAGGGTGGCTATCACAGATTACTCTCCAGATCTATGATTATCTACTATAGAACCACACTGTCTACACCCGTGGATTCCTCTATGAGACAGAATCATGTCAGAACTCCATTTGTTACCAGTTTCCATAATCCGCTGTAAATAACTGGGATCATGTTGATGTGTTGGGTACCCGATTGCTGGGGGTCGACTTAGATAATGTCTCCCAGCTCTGGAACATTCTATTTATTTCCACTGCACAGTCACTCTGACTGAAGCTCCTTTGTTCTATATGTTTAGGATGACGCTGTGGAGTCACCTGTCCTTTTAAGCACATGAAGCAACTAGCTTTGTTCTGAGAACTTAGTGGAGCATTATCGCCTCCATCCAGCACCTAACATGGGCCTTTGGACTGTTGGCTGTCAGTTTCTTCATTTCAGTTTTGGAGACTATGCAAGAAGATGGTGTTTTTTGTCCTTAGACATGTAATGGCTTATACCATAGTTCTGTACCAATCAGGGTAAAACTTCTATCCCGTGTGTGTGTGTGTGTGTGTGTGTGTGTGTGTGTGTGTGTGTTTATGTACTCGTGCATGAGTTCGTGTATATGTGTGCACACACACTCGCATTTGTGCACATGACAGAGGCTAACCTTGGGTGCTGTTCCTCGGGTACTGTTGCCTGCGCCCTTTTTTTGAGTAAGGGTCTCTCACTGAACCCAAAACTCACCCACAGGCTTGGCTGGCTGGCAGGTTAGTGAGCCCCAGGACTGGAATTACAAGTGTATACCATGATATCTGCCTTTTATTAACCTGGGATCTGAGGATCAATTCCAGGTTCTTGTGCTTGGAAGGCAAGCCCTTCACTGACTGAGGCATCTCTCCAGCCCTACCCCAGATTTATTTAGCATTGCATTAATGTTTCCGCCCTTCTCTGCCAGCTCAATGTCACCACCTGACCTTTACAGCTCTGAAATCTTTTAACTTCACTGACTCTTCAGAGCTCAGTGGTGTATCAGCATCTTCTATCGCCAACCTCAGCCCACGAAGACCAGCTACCACTAAACCCCACAAAGAACGCAATGCTCCATCCACCCACACACTGTTTACTCTTTTCTTATGTGTTATATATACATTCGGGTACATGTTCATGGGTGCACTTGTGTGTGCAAGTCCATGTACATGTGTAGACACACATGTAGTGGCAAGAGACAGCCCTGGGGATCATCTTTGTAAACACTATTCCCTTCCTTAAGGGTCTCTCACTGCCGTTGAACTACCCAAAAGGCCGGGCTGGCTGGCTAGCTAGGCTCAGGTATCCATCTGACTCCACCTTCCCAATGCTGAACACGTCTGGCTTTTTACACTTGGCCTCTGGTGATCAAGCTTAGATCCTCACACTTTCAAGGCAAGCACTTCCTGACGGAGACCATAGTGTCTAGTCTTGGTGAAGGAGACGAGGTAGGACAGTGCTTGATTAAGGAGCTAGATTTTCCTAGTTTTACATGATAAATCCTCCTCGAATTCCCACTCTCTAGGCCTTCTGATGGCTAACTCACTCCCCCTTCAAACGGATGTTGACCACTTTATTTACTAGGAGCCTTCGCCAGGCACAAGCTTTACAAAAGCCTCCTAGCACTGACCTTGCCAAGGCAGTAACAATAAGTTGTGGGAGACTGTTCTCTGATAAATCAATTCTCCTCTCCTAGGCTGTATATTCTTCAACACACACACACACACACACACACACACACACACACACACACACAGAGGCACACACACAGGCACACACACATACACCCTGAGCTACCACCACCATCACCATTATCTAACACTATAAGCGTCTCTCTTCTGAATCCTCTTAATATGGACTTGATAAGTTTGGGTAGCCTCATGTGCTAAGTATGTGAGGGGAACAGGGCTGAGTGTAGATGTGTTTGTGTGCAGGTATGTTTGTACATGTATGCATGTGTATGTGAAGGCCGGACGTCAACCTAAAGTGACTTTTTCCACCCCTTTCTGCTTTTTTTAAAGACAGGATCTCCCACTTTGACCTGGTGCTCCCCTGTTTGACTAGGTTGGCTGGCCGACAGGCCCCAGGTGACTACCTGTTTTCACTATTGTAGAACCGGGGATTACATGCATATGTTACCATGCCTGACTGTCTTTATGTGGTTTCTTGGAATCAGGCTTAGGTCCTCATCTTATGAGATGTTCTAATTCCTTTTCCGTTCCTGTAATAAAAAACACTCTGACCAAAACCAACATAGAGGGGAAAGGGTGTGTTTCAGCTTCATATGCTACAGTCCATCGCCAAGAGAAGTCAAGACATGAACTCAAGACAGGATCTTGAAGACACCCCCACCTGCTATTCCACACAGCATTACCTGTGACAAAAGAACTCAATCATAGCCACACAATAAAAAGTATAGCAGGAACCTAGGAAGATACTGCTTGCTAGCTGGCTGGCCATCTTAAAGGCATCTAGCTTTTTTCATACAATCCAGGACTATATGTCCAAGGAATTGTGTAACCTCAACAGTGAGCTAGGCTCTCCTACATCAATTAACACTGAAACAATCCCCTCCCAGGCAAGCGCACAGGCCAAAGTGATCTAGGTAATTCCTCTCAGATGACTCTAGGTGGGGTCAAGTTAACAGGAAGTGGGCATAAGCCTGTAAAACAGCAAATAGAGAGTAAAAGAAAATAGAGGAGGGGCAAAAGGAACTCCATAGAACAATTTTCCAAGGAGATACCCCAGGGAACCCCACAGAGATCTAGGAGACCAACAATAGGTACAGAGCCGCTGTAGGGGTCATCTAAGATAGGTCAAAGGTCAAAGACAGCACCAACCACTTTCTACGTTTGTTTCTGTCTCTTCATGAGGTAGGGACCATGGTCAATTGGAATGGCTGATGGCAACAATGTAGCGGGTCTTCCCAATTCCTTTGGTAATTCCCCACCCTGTTATTGCTTTTTCTCTCGTTGCAAAGACCTGACAGAAACAACTTAAGAGAAGAAGGATTTATTTGGGATCACAGTTTGAAGATGCACAGTCCATCATGGCAGGGAAATAATGGAGCATAGAGCAGGTACACAGGGAAAATGAAGTTTGAGGCTGCTTGGCTCGTATCTTGGCAGAAGCAGAAATTTCAGATCAGAATCATCAAGGGTATAACCCATAGGGCAGCCCCCATGGGCAACCCCTTGTTTCCAACTAGACACCACCTTCTGGCTTCCACACCCTCCTAAAACACCACTATCTGCAGAGGATAAAGTGTTCAAACACAAGATCCTGTGGGAGATATTTTACATCAAACTAAATAAAATGCCCATATTATTAAGCTTCTAGCAAAATTCTCTTCCGAGGTACCTTTGGAGCACTCCTCTGAAATGGCTCAGCAGTTAAGAGCTAGTACTGCCCTTGCAGAGAAGCAGAGTTCAAGTCCCTGGACATCTCAAAATCTCCCATTCTAGTCTACACAAGCACCTGTACACATGTATACACACACACACACACACACACACACATACACACACATGCTCTCTCTCTCTCTCTCTCTCTCTCTCTCTCTCTC
>CABHPH010156875.1:0-14670 GCA_902168325.1 Peromyscus nudipes | reverse complement strand
TTTTGTGTGTGTATGTGTGTGTGTGTGTGTGTGTGTGAGAGAGAGAGAGAGAGAGAGAGAGAGAGAGAGAGAGAGAGGTGGGGGAAGGGAGAGAGAGAGAGCACACATACCAGTGCCCACATAAAGAGACTAGAGAACAACTTCCAGGGGTCTGTTCTCTTCTTCCATCCTGTTGGTTCTGAGTATCAAAGTCAGGCTTGGTGGCAAGGACTTTTACCTGCTGAGCTATATCACCAGCCCCCAATCCAATTCTTAAGTGGGTGGCTCTGCCACTTATCAACTGTGTGTTTGGGCACATAGTGCATGTCTCTGTGCTCTTAATTCCTGCTGTGCTTAAGAATCACAGTGGATGGATGTGAGGGTGACATGGCTGCAGACATTTGTCACCCCATTGATAGTCAGGGGTGATTCGGCTGATCTGGTTGGCTAGGCTGGTGTCCCCTTCTTCCCTCACTGCTCCACGTCCGTGCACACTGGGTCAAAGAGGATGACCTTCCCAAATAGAGGAGGACTGGTCTTCAGTCAAGGGTATATGAGTAGCTGTGCTCCCCTGCTAGAACCTCCAAACAAGCTCTCAAGAATCATAGTGGAACCTGTCATGAAGGACTGAGGATTAGAAGAGTTATTTGTTCATCTTGGTGCAGGGGAATGGAAGGTCTTGTATGAAAATAGTGAGGTAAAAGCATATAGCTCATGTATGCTTTGGTGTTCACTAAAAATTCTTTTGTTCGTTGTAAATAGCTGATTGTAATCCCAACTTTTCGGGTGCAGGAATTAAATCAATAGACACAAACATGACAGCAGCAGGTGAGCTAGGTTTCCATAGCCTAGATGGAGTAGACTCCGTTGGGGGTGGCTGCCAGCAACTTTTGCTAGGTGTGTGCTTCCCACACCTCGGGGAGAAGACGAAAGTTTGCTTGTCTAGTCTGGTCCCTGTAAGCTTCAGCCTTGCAGGCATTGCACAGTGGGAACTTAGCTGTTTAGAAAAATGCTCTCAGGGACATGATTACATGGCTTAATTATAGCCCTACGTGGGTACTGAGAATTATAAACTCTAGACACCGACATGTGAGGTTTACAACATTCTCTAGCAAATTGCCTATTTTTTTTTCATGGGAAAGTTTGTGTTGTGTCCTAAAGCAGAATCCCGGTGGATAAGGAGGCCCCATTGTCCAGCCAATTAGCAGCAGGACTGTGAATGGAATTTGGGTTTGATGGATAGTCCCCTTCCATATAATGTATATGCATATGCATACATGTGTGTGTATGTGTCCACTCATCCTATTTGTTTTATGTACAGTAAACTCCTCACAGTCCCCACAGTGAGCGCTTCCTTTTTCACCTTTAAGTCACTGGCTGTGATGATCCCTCTCTCTGGAATTCCATTCTTATGTTGACCAGACCTCCTGTCCTCTCCCATTTCTGTGCTGTTTCAGTGCCTCGCTTAGCAGTTGTTCCATAGTTACTGTTCAATAAACATTTGTATTGCAGACACCGATGAATGGATTTCCCCCCCTTTTGAGTCATTGATGGCATCCTAAACAATGCAACTTTTTCTTTTTTTTAATAGCCTTAGAACTTCAAGTGTAGTGAGTCATACAGTGAGTGACCTCATCAGGCTTCCACTTGAAATGTGATTAGAAATGAGGAACCAAAAAATAAGGGCAACAATTTTTTTGAGCCTTTTCCTGAGGCTACTAGTTACTGTAGGCGAGAGGTGTCTGACTGCAGGCTGAGGGCCTCCCTTGACTTCTGCCCCAGCCCCTATACAGTGTGGAAATTAGATAATGTGAGGGAAGCAGGGTTGTATAAGCGGTGTTAGCCCCTCTCTCCATTTAAGTTTTAAATATTTTGATCATTATGGGTTTTTTGTATTAAGTATGAATTTAAAAATACTGCTCTAAGACACTGTTTATTTTGGTTGCTAAGGTTTATTTGGGAACTGTTTGAATTTTTTTTTTAATTTTTGCCTCATGCCAATGCCTCATCACTTGCTCTTTTCACAAAGTATAGTAAAGATTTGTCACTGGCCTTCCCACTCTGCCGTCAGAACGCAACGACACCATGTAAAGCAAATGCATGCAAACTTCATCCAACCTAGTGACAATTGCTGCTAACAAACTATCATGACCCGGCTGGTCTGCTCACCGGTGAACATTGCATTCAATGGTTAGAGTAAAGCCAAAGAGCGAACACAAGAGCTGAGGACAAGTTCTACTTGTTCTTTGTGCATGTGTCTCAGGGCTGGAGGGAAGTGCAAGGAGAGTCTAGGCAAGTCCTTTTGTTTACTAATTCATTCATGCACTTTTTGTCAGCTTTTATAATTTTGAGGTCTTTGAACACTCAAGCTAGGAAGTGGAAGAAAATTACCACACCTGTCAACTTGGCTGGCGTTGGACTGTAGCACTGTGGCCTGCATGAGAATTGAGGTCAGCAAGTACAATGACAGAAACTGACCGTTTCTGAAATTAGAAAAGGGAGAAAGAGCATGAATGGAAAAGGGAAAGAGCTAAAGGAGGGGAAGTTGGAGTCTCCTAGATGCCTTCACACATGCTCCTCCGGGCTACCTAAGGGACTTTCTGTGTATTACCACCATAGGTTTACAGCACACTGTTGTGTAGTAACTGACTTCTTCATTTTACAGCTGAGCAAACCAAGCTATAGAAAGTTGAGCTGGCTTACTCAGCCGCCTGAGGTAGAGTTAGATTCATAGTCTGGAACACATCCAAAGTCAGTGCACATCCAACTGTTCCTTTTGATGCCCAAGACTTGGAATTTCAGATCATCCATATCCTTTTCACTTTCTGGAAAAGCTTAGGGGATGAGCTTCTGTGGCTTGTCACTGCTGACGGACGGAGTCGGCTCTGCATCCTTGCAGGGATTCCTTCATCTATGGCAAATATATCTTTTTCATTCATCAGTAACAACCTGGAGCAGAGACACATACACGTAAGAAATAAATACTCTCTTCGTATTACTGTAATACATTTTGACGTGACTTGGAAGCACAGAGCTTAGATTGCCTCTGTTACATTAGAAATGGCTATTTCTTTCAGTATTGTGGCATCAAGTGTTCTAAAATTGCTCACAGGCAGTCTGATGCAAAGGTGACTGTGTTGATGGGAGCATCTCTGCTGTAAGGAGATGGGATGTCTTTGCATGGCTGATGGGTGAGGGTTTCTGGGGTGCCCCGTTATTGTGATTTTTTGATAAGAAGCACAGAGAAATGCTCCCTCATCAACATATGAATTCAATGAAATACATAATCAAGTGGAATAAGATACGATTAACAAGAACAGTCTGGTTGAGAGCACTGATGCTCAGCTCAGCATCTCTGCAAGTCAAGCTCACTTTATCATCATTTTCATCTTCCAGCCTTGCTTGCTATCACTTCCAGGCAAGCCCATACATCCACTTGCTCTGATAACCAGACTATAGCCTACTCTCCTGGGGGTCCCAGGAATTAAAAAGACAAAAAGAAAAAAAAAAGACTTTTCATTCATACTTGTATTAACAGGGGAAGCCATCATCCCTGCAAAGAATATTTCTGGATTTTTTTTCCCCTGAACTATAAATGGAAGGCAGTATCTCTAAGACTTGAGAAAAACCTTTTAGGTTTAGTTCAGTTTAGTTTAGTTTTGTTCTTGTGGTGTGATATATGACGTATGACAGTTTCTTGTCAGGCTAGTTTGAACCAATAAGAGTACTATATTTAATCAATTTAAAAATTAATTGAGTCAGTCCTTTGTGTATTATGTTGCTATACAAAATGCATGTAAAGAAAGGAAGAAAGTAAACATCCTTTACACTTCAGTCCCAACCTCTCAGAGAATCCACTGGATACTTTGGTGCACACCCTGCCAACAGTTTTGGTCTATTAACATTTATATATTTGATCTTTTTTCTTATATAGTGGGATTTACCTTGTGCGCTGTTTCACCCTTTGGTTTTAGCTGTCAGTCTCAAACAGAAGCAACCTCTCTTGGCCAATAAACATTTACTGAATGTTACAATTGTGTGAACAGGCTAAAGGCTGCTTTCCATTTCAGGACAGGTGAAGACTAGCATATGCATGTCTTCTGGGCATTGCATAGAAGCCATCTAGTAAACTGTGGGCTTTCCAAGAGTTCACATCCCAACAACAGGTACAATAATGAGGGCACTAAATTCCAACTTAATCCATGGCAACAGCTGTCAGTTCTTCTTAATTCACAGAATTGCTGGAAGGCATCGTCTACTTCAATTGTGTCTTTCCAAATAAAAAAGCTGATGTCCTTTGAGGTTAAGTGACTTGTCCAGGGTCCCACCACTGGTGATTGGCAAGGCACAGATCACAGACTGTTTTCTAGTCTGTTAAGCTAGTGTTGATTCCACTATATCTGACTGCAAAACAATCCCTCACATCAAGACAGGGGAACTGTGGGACTCAAATCACAAAAACTAGCTTGTGCAATGAGTTGCTACCAAATTAAAACCCACGCTGCATGTAAATGTCACTCAGGAGCCTCTGCAAAGATTGCCTTCTCATTCCCGCCCCCCCCACCCCAGCCCGCCCTTCTCATCTCTGCTCCCCCATTCTCCTCCTAGAAGGCCTGAGGGTCTCACATTTGCATAATACTTTGAAGCCAGGCAACATTCTTGATGCGAAATGAGATGTTACCCAAGTTTCCTAGGGAAGGTATTCATCTGTGAACATATTACTAGGGATTTAGTTTTCAATTTGGCTTCTTGCCAAGTTGAACCTTAAGAAATGAAATCCAAAATGAATGCATTTGACCTGCCATCTTTAATCAAACAATTTACTCCTCCTTATGCTTATCTGGAAAGTTTTGCTCATGATATGGCATAAATAAAATTATGATTTCTAAACATGCTAATTCTGTTTCCCTGCTCTGCTAGGTTAAGGGACTCAGCTGTGCCATTCATTAGCTTTGTGGTGCTGGGCCAATCTTCCTGCCTTTCTAAATCTCAGATCTCTCACATGTAGAATTCAGAAGTCTTGAAAAGGATGAGAAGATGGAGGGAATGACCAATACATGGAGACTCTGCTTTAAAAGTTAAAATCTAGTCCTCTGTCTCTGTATTATACTACTTTGGAGGAAACGCTTGGGAATTGATGTAAATATATGGCTTTCTAAAACGTAAGATTGACTCTGTTGATCTCTACCAGTTAAATACACACACTAAGTAAGTCTCAATATTCTTTGTTGTATTGGGGGATTACCTAGATGTACACATATGCACAGGCTTGCAGAGACTCACAGAATCTGAAAGGTGAGTGATAAGAGTTAGAAACCCACCCAGTGCTGAGGGCTCCTTTTACAGCACATGTGGAGGTTAGCCTCTCCTTCCCATCACCAGGGTTCCATTCTTTCCCATGTTAGTGGTCATAATGTATGTACATAAGATAGGAGCCATTTGAGTCTGGACTGTGGTTGTCTAGGATTTTGACAACTCAGGCAGAGAAAGTTTATCAAATATGCCAACCATACTCACATGCACTCCTGGGTAGATCCACCAGTAATGTCTGGTCTGAAAAAGAATCTGCTTATTTCCAATTCCTGCCTCAAATACCTATCTACTCAAAGGCCGTCAGGTAGGCCTTCTCTTATAATGTCCAAAATATTCGGCCTGCTACTCTTTAATTTACTTTGATTCATATTTCCTCATCAGCACTGAGAAATACTTCAACTTTCCTTCTATGAATTTATTCATTCATCTATTTGTGACCTGTCTCTCTTTCTACAATATAAACATTAAATGAGGGATTCTGTCTATTTTGTTCATTATAGCATACTCCAAACCCTGAAGACTGCCTGATATTTACTGAGTAAATAAAAAATCAGTAGTATTTTGAAAGTGGATCTAAGATGCCAATAACAATGGCCACATCCAAAGGAAAGAGAGTATGAACACATCTCCAAAGGTGCAGAAGCTTCAGAGCCACAAAGGGCAAGGGGACTCAACACAGTATTGGCCTCATAGGCCTAATCCAAATGAGGCCACTGAGCCTTGCTTTTCTTTGTCTACTCTCTTGCTATTTTAAGCAGCCTTTCCTGCTGACCCCTAATGCATGTCAACTCCCCACAGGGAGCCAATGGTGAAGCCTGTATTTCCCTACTTCCATGGGAACAGAATTTTCTAGTTTGGTTTGCCTGTTCATTACCTGCTTCAGGTCTCTTTTATCTCTCTTATTCTTATATAATCCATCAAAACTCCTTTCTCTTCTAACATATTTGTGATCCTTAGGTTATTCTTGTTGTTAGTAATTTGGTGAGTTATGGTACTTATTTTGATGACTTCACCTTAGTTATGTGTCCTTTTTAGAATATTAACTTAAGCATGGGACTTATTGAATACCCATCTCCAGTCATGTTGTGTTCTCTAGATAAGGCCTCCCTCCAACAGAAGCATTTATAGTCTTCTCAGAATTTTACTCTGAGGTAGCCTTCCTCCTCGATGCATACACTTAGTCCTTTAAATTATTTCAGCATTATTAGATGAAGGGATTTTGGCTCCTTCTGCCTGTGGTGTCCTAGCAGTATTCCTCCCTGACTGCAGTGAGCTCTCATGTTCCTATCATGGTATTATCCCCTGAACATCCAGTCACTTTTGTTCAGAATCAGTTGCAATTGAAAAGTCCACCTGAGCCATCACCTCCCCACGGAGACATGAGATTGGTGTAAAGGATGTCAAAGGTGTCTATAAGCATCCTGCCAAATAACTTGTCTCATCACCAGCTTGTGAATACCCATCCTCAATCCCTGTTCTGCCTCATTGCGATGCCCCTTCCATGCGTAACATCAGGAACACACCATTCCTTCATCAGCTCCAGTAGTCTCCATTGTCTTCCTACAATGATGTCATTTCAGTTTTTCCTCTCCCCTCTGTAGTTCCCAGAAATCCACCCCCAGGTTTGACTCATGTGAGTCCTCAGCACTTGTGCTTCTAAACAGCAAGTGTTGTTTGGGGCTGGAGAGATGGTTCAGTGGTTAAGATCACTTGTTGCTCTCTCAGAGGACTTGAGTTTGATTCCCAGTACCCATGTCAGATGGCTCACAACGTTCTGTAACTCCAGTTCCAGGTCATCAGACACCCTCTCTAGACACTAGGCTCACATCTATTCACACATATGTGTGCATACATAGACATATATATACATATAAATTAAAATAAACTAAGTATTTAAAATTGTTTTTAAGAGCACTCGTTTATAATAATTTACATGCTGTAGATGAACCTTGTCCCCAAATACGTCTGTGGCTGTAGCTTGTCTTGCATACCCCTCCTTATCCTGAGCAGATTCAGTCCCTTTTTCTTCTGACCTCTTTGATGACTGTCGTGCTCCTTTTCCCAAGTTTCCCCTTCATGGATGTTATTAGGATCTTCAGCATCTTTGTTATTGGGAGGAATGCTTTAGCTCAGGTGAGTCTTGGTAATTGTCCTCAAATTTCACCATATTGGTAGATGGAACCAGTTTAACATACATGAGGCTCAAAGAAGCCATGACACATGCTATACATTTATTGAAATCTCATGCTATATTCTATACATGCATACAATTATTGTCAATTAAAAATAAATAAGACATTTGCTGACTGAGGGCATCATCTACTCCTTCAGCCCATTTGTAATGTTCAGATATCATGTGGCCTAACTTTTGTCATTTTTTTTTCTTCCTGTGCCTGGAGAACTATGTCAGCAAAAATGTGCCAGAGAAACAGATCCATAAATAGATCATTACTCACAGGGAGAGATGCCAAATGGCCTTGTTCTGTGTCCAAGAAAACACTGGGACTCCTGAAAAGCAAAACGAAAAATGACAAGTGAACTTATCTTTTCACTGGGAAAACAAAAGGCATAGACACAAGACAATAGATATTTGATGCAGGGAACATTTGAAAAGGATGTGCTGGCATTAGCCTGAGCTAATTCAAAGCCACCAGGGTACTAGAGCCCTTGATTTTCTCAGATACTCTATGAACTTCCTAAAGATCTCTTCTGTGTTGCTTCAAGGCATCCAAGATTTCATCACTTTGCCTTGTGAGGCTATTCTGCAGGCATGGGGCTCACAGCAAGATGGTAAATCACAAAAACCTGTTAAGGAAAAGGTTTCTTTTTGTTTTAGGTAAAATAAAAAGATTAATGTGGTACTGTACCATTGCAGGGAAAGTCATAGGGGCATTGATTTTATAATAGGAAACATGTACCTCTCCTAATGCATTGGCAATGAATGCTCAGACTTCAATTGCCACTAATCCTCAGGGGCCAGGAGAAAGCTTCATTCAGAGCCACCATCCAGGAAATGACCACTCATAAGTGAAGCCTTAAAATGAAGGAATAATGTAGCTGTGAATAGCTGAAAGGGGGCTTAATAGTCATGCTATCAGAGAGCACTCACAGTAAGAAGTACACACTAGCAAATGAGTGGAGTATGCCAACACATAAAACAGACAAGGCAAATAGTCAATAACTTGGGATTCAGTCAAATTTCACAATGGATAGATGAATAAAACCCAAGATATCATCTTGCAGCTATGAAATGAAAATATATAATGCAAAAATTAGTACAATGTTAGTCTTCATTGACTACAGATAAAAGCATCTGCCTGAGTGCTTATGAAAAAGACATATTGACCAGATAGTCTTGGGAGTTACTACAACGGCTTTTTACTCTAACTGGCAGATATTCTCAGAATTGGAAATGCATACACCTTTTCACTCCACAATCTGACTGTGAAGAAAGAAAGAACAGCCTAAGTATGTGAGTATATATAGGTTTTACTATGTTTCAACTTAACAATTGTTTCATATTTTCAACTTGTAGTAGGTTTGTCAGGTGGTGATTGTGTACCAAATTATATGAAATTCAGTAGCTAAAATCTGGAAAAAAATAACCCAATTTTTAAAAATATTTTTATTTTATAATTAATTTAATTTTACATATCAGCCATGGATTCCCCTGTCCTCCCTCCTCCCACCACCCAGCCTTCCCCCCATTTCACCCCCCATTCTTACCTCTTCCAAGGCAAGGTCTTCCCTGGGGAGTCAGCCCAGCCTGGTAGATTCAATTGAGGCAGTGTGCTTGAGAATTGTAGAATGGAGTAGAAGGAAGAGAGATGTGGAAGAGGAAAGGGCTTGAGAAGAGAGTACCCAGTAGAGCTAGTCTCTCTATTGCTCTCTCTAGTGATGCCAAGTTTCTAAAATCATTTAGGGGTCAAAATTGGCCCATGTTGATGCCTATTAATAGTGGTATTGATTGATCCTAGACAAGCTAGAACTGTTCCTATTTCCCAAAATGGAAATTCAGAAGCCCTTTGTGCCACAACTTCTTGGTCTTTTATCTCCCCTTTCTGTACCTCTCCTCCTATCTATTCTCTCCTGGCTTCCATAGCTTTCTCTTTGTCACTAGAACGTTTCATCAACTCTTCTGCCACTCTGGGTTCACTTTGTCTCTTCCCATGGCATCCTTATATCGTCTTTTCATGGTTTTCCTTTTACCTCCGTGGCTTCTCATCTTCAATCTGCTTTTTGTTTTCTGTTTGTCTTGCTCCATCTTCCCTTCAGTGTGGGTGCTGAAAGGCTCGTATTCTCTGGTACCTACAATATATCCAGATGCATCGTTGTTTTGGCTGGTCTCATTTGGCTTATGTTTTCCTCGTCATGTCCTAGTCTTTTGTCTCCATTCCCTCCAGTTCTGAAAGCCTGCCTAAAATACATCTTCAGTGCTTATCACTCTTTCTCCAATGGTGCTCAGGAGGTTGCCATGAGGTTCCCATTATGACACTCTGACTCCTCCAATAGGAAGCCCCAGACTTTTCCCATCATCTCCTTGCTCAAGCTGCATGACAGATCTTGCCTTTCCTCAAGCATTCCCTGTACATCTCTGCTCCCCTGTCTTGGAGCTTCATCTCTTACCATTCAGAGCTTCCTAACCTCCCATCATTCCAGGTGTTTCTAGTTAGATGGGATTATTCTCTTCTTCATTTTTTATGTCATACTTTGTACTTCTACAGAGCACCTTTCATTTTAGTTCCTGGCTTGTAGCTATTTTATGTGTGACCATCTCTCCCACTTCGTACCAACTGAAAGGAATGTAAATGTTTGTTTTTAAATTTAAAGCCATAGAGGTAATGCAAAAAATTCCAAAATCCATAGATCATAACCACCATTAATATTTTGATGTGTGTCCTTGGAAGACTGATTTGTTTACACATAATTCTCCTCATTAAAAAAATATAAAGCCTCCATCAAATGCCTCCCCTCAGAGCTCAGGAAACCCTGCAGAAGAAGAGACAGAAAGAATATAAAAGCCAGAGGGTTGGAGGACACCAAGAAGATATGGTCCTCTAAATCAACATGTGTGAAGCACTTATGAACTCATAGATACTGAAGTAGTATGCACAGGGCCTACACAGATCTGCACCAGATCCTCTGCATATATATTATGGCTTCCAGTTTAGAGTTTTTAATGGAATTCCCGAGTGAGCAAATGAGTGGGTGTCTGACTCTTGTGTGTTTTTGTGACCTTTTTTCCTTCTGTTGGTTTGTCTTGTCCAATTCTGAAGTGAGAGTTTTTGTTTTATCTTATACTTTATTTTGTTACATATATTTTAAAATAATGAATGAATGAAACTAGGGTAAAGATTAACAATTGAACTGACACTTACTCCTACTGGATGAGGGAAAACCAGTTTTCTCCAATAGGGTGACACTAGGTACATTAACCACTCCAGGAAAGGCCTCATGTTCAGGAGTAGCTGACAGGGGTCAGAGAAGCTTCTGTGGCAGACCGAGCTTGTTTTCTGCAAAAAGGTGAAAACTACTGAGATGATTGTGCTGAGGCTGAATGTGATGAGTCCGGCTGCAGACTTCGAGAGTTCTGCTATTGAGGATGCAAGGATTTCCAACTGGAAGGTGATAAGACCATGGCCAGGTCATCTAGTCACAAGCTGATTTTGTTATGTAGACAACAAAATCATGAGATGGTACTAAAAAAGAAATAAATAGAAAGAAAGCCTACTAAACCGAGAGGGGTGTTTTAAACTGAGACTCGTTCTGCTGATCCCCCCTCCACGAAGGCTGTGCCAATTTATTCAGTTCACTGCACAACACTTGCCTTATTCCGTTATCTCACAGCTACTTCTAAATTGGTGTTAAGAAGTTATTAGCACTTACAGTCTTTGATGAGTCAGGTGAATGTGAAAGGGCAGGATGCAAATGGAGTAAAATGGAAACTTTATATTAATTCATTTTTGATGTTTCCACACAGGGAGCTAAGGTTCCCAGACTCAGGAGCTAAGTGCCTGGTAGCATCTCACTTCAAACAAAGCATGAAAAAGTGTTTACCTTCCCCCCACAAATTTGCCCTTCCCAGACTTCCCATTTCAGTTAAGGGGATGACTGTTACTATCAGGTGAGACAGAATGGCTGGTCCCCTCTTGGAGCCTTCTTCTCCCTTTTTAAATTAGTCCCTGAGCCCTCCATTCTTTACTTTCAGAAAGCCTTTCAGATCAATTTCCTAGCCCCCAGTCCCGTCACCGCAGGAGTCATTTAGGCTCTTAAGGTTTCTTCTTGGATCATTACCGTGTCCTTGGTGTCTCCCGTCAATCTCCTACCACACTTCCCCCTCCTCTAATGCCTGCAAAGCCTTCTTCCCAAACTAAACCCAGAACACATCGATTCCAATAAAAGGCCTTTTGAATTTTCATGTCTTCTGTGGAATCTCCATTCTTTGCAAGAATCAAATTCTAATGCCTTAGTGGAGCACTGTGTCCCTGCTCTGGGCATAGGGATAGTATTCACTCTGCCTAGCTTACAAGATTGTTTAGGTAAATAAACGAGATACTGCCCTCTATTGAATAAATAATTACTTGTTTAGAACTGCTTCTAAACAAGTGTGACTTGAAGAAAGGATTTGAAAGTGGCAAGGAACTGATGCAGCATGAACAATGTGCTGGGCTTGGTAATAAATGACTGTGTGTGTCACACTGAGAAGCAAATCTCCTATTCTGCCAAGCACTAGGAGCTTATCATGGGCTCTGACATTCCCACCAACCCCTGGGAAGGGCAGTAGCAAATTCCATTTACCAAATACTTCAACGTCAAACAATCACAGACATGAATGTTTTTGTCTATGGTGAACATCATTTTTTGACGAAGCTTAATTTAATTAACAGCCTGAATTCTATTACCTAAAATCTTCTAGTACACAAGATAATTTCCCAAGCCTCTTTCATGCATTTATTTTTTAGCCATGACCTTTGATCCATGTCAAAATACAATTACATCACCTCTGAAAGGCATAGACGACAACATTGATTGGAGCAGGATCCTGAGTGACACTTGGGCACCAGAGCCAAGGTGTTGTACTTCTCTTAGGCCATCCTACCTGTCTGTAGCAGAGTTTTGTACAATTCCAGCAGCTTCCTCTCAGGGTTTGTTCTTCACAAAGACTTATTACTAATTATCCACTGCCCTGTTGTCCCAGAGGGTATTGTAAATGGATTTGTTCCAGTGCCTATCCCAGGACCTGGTCATTGAACTCTCTGACCACCAGAAAGAGAGAACTGGAAATAAATAAACAAGTAGATAAATTATCAGTGACCCTCCTTTGTTTTGAGGCTATGACTCCCACTCTGTTGTCTGGCTCTTCGGAGTGCATTTGCTGTGTCAGCCAAAGTGAAGCAGACAGAATGGGAATTGAGGGAGGAGCTCCCTGGCCCTGCTGTGAGCAGAGAGGCTGTGGGGATGGACTGGGAAGGAGTGGGGGCAAATAACACGACAGTTTCATAAACAAACACAGTATGTGGACCCCTGAGAGCCTTTGCTCAGTTTCCAGGATATTAGTTGAGCTGCTGACTGGGTAAAGAGGTTCTCATTGTGAGGAGATTTTCCCACTTTGAAAAGGCTCAAGTTCTATTTTCCTTGCAGGACGTTTGCATCCTGTGTAGAGCCATTTGTAACAATGACTTGTTTATGAGTTTATGCGTTACCAGTGAAAACTTCTAAATGGATTAGTTTTTGCTCTCCTGTACTAATCCAGGAAGCGTGTTTTTACTAGCCGCCTAACAAAGATGATCCCTAATACCAAAATCACAGGCTGTGAAATGTGTTGTGAGCTCTTATTTCATTAGAGCTAGAGCTTACCTGCAAGTCTCCAGTAGAGACAGTTGTATTTATCGTTCTGAGAGCCGTTCGGCCAAATGTTCCAAGTAAATCAAAAGATCAGCTAATCAATTCCTTATAGAATTGGGTTAGATGCTCTCATTGCAATGGCAGCCTTATACTTCATCATTGTCTGGAGTAACCTTAAATACTCTGCGCTGTCTTCCTGCTCCATTATTTATGTAATCACTGGCTCTTGGTACTCAGCTTTAGGTCATATAAAATCACTTACAGATATTTTCAACACTCACCACAGAGGCCCTTCATGTCATAATCCAATTTGATGGGCTTTTCTCCCCCTGCCCATCACCTCCTGTGGGGATTCTTGTTTTAACTTTATTGATCTGTCTGGTTATTGTGTTGGGCAACGTGGCTCCACATCATATGAGTAGGATGAAGTGGCACAGTGGATGATATGCATGTTTTGGGATTCTCAAGCCCATAGACGACATTAACGTCATCTTTTTTGCAGCTGTCAGATGTAAAGCCATTGCCTGCCTAGGATTCATTTGGATTTTACATCATGTTCTCCAACGTTATCTTCTCTAATTGTGATTGACAGCTTCTACTTTACGCACATCAATAATATCAAAGTCACACTAAAAACAACTTCTGTTTTTGCAAGTCTTTGCAAGGGAGAAACTATGGAAATACTTGAAATTATTTTGTGACATTTTTATTTTGTATTATTTTGTTAATCCTTCAGTGTTCTGGGGAAGTGCATTCTCTGTGTCCATGGGGGATGAATCCTAGGATCCCTGTTGCCATGTCTAGTCACATCAGTATATACTCAAGTCTCATATAAAAATGATATAGGATTAGAATTATAACCTACACACATCTTCTGGGGCATCATATATCCTCTTTAGACCACTTATACAACACCTAATAAGACATAAATACTATTCCAATAGTTGTTGTACTGCATTGCTAAGGAATGTTGGCAGAAAGTCTGTATGTGTTCAGAACAGTTTTCTTTTCATGGATGTTTCTGGTGGGTGTTTGGTTGAATCCTTGAACGTGTGTGTAAATGCAGTGGGATGTACAACTATTACCCACAGTTTGCTGATGTGGTGAGAGGGGCTGAGAAGCTGAGTAATGCAGTTGAATTTCAGCAGTGAAATCTTCAGATTTGACTCACAGTGGTGCTTTTCAGCCTTTTAAGATGCATGCTGTCAGGGTGACCTGTTTCATTTGACAGCTGGTAAAGCATTTGATCTTGGGTCCCACTAGAATCTCCTTTCCTGGAACTTTTACTCAATGCTTCTGTTTTGACTATTTGGGCTTTCCACACTCTTGGTGGATTTCTTTTTCCTATGGATTATTATTTGCTTTTTTTCCCAGATGAGACATCTCCAATTCCTTCTGGGAGTATGTAACGAGCAATTGACTCACAGGATTATATAGTCCCATAGAAGTGTTATATGGTTCTTAAAATTACATATACCTTAAAAATTATGTGCATGGGTATTTTGCTGCATCGATGTTTGTGTGCCACATGCA
>CABHPH010156874.1:0-26415 GCA_902168325.1 Peromyscus nudipes | reverse complement strand
ATCTGTTTCTTGGATTGTTTTATAGATAAAGGAAGTTAATCTTTGACTTGTCAAGACTTTACTATTAGAATGATCTCTGTCAGAAATCATTACACTAGAGATATTTTATATATGTTTAAAATTATATTACATTCTTTTCTTTGCATCCTAAATTATAAGAATATTGTGGAATATATAAAAATATCAGTATAAGTAAATTACATGTGAAGATTGATAGGTATATTAGTCAAGGTTTTGTGAGTGTGTGTGTGTGTGCATGTGTATGTGTGTTTGATTTACTAGAATGGCTTATAGGCTGTGGTCCAGCTACTCTATCAATGGCTTTCTACCAACAGAGGGTCCAAGAATCCACTTGTTGTTCAGACCACAAGGCTGGATCTCTCATCTGGTCCTCAGTATATACTGGGATCCCAAAGAATTAGGCTTTAATGCTAGGGAAGGAATGGACTTGCCAGTGAGAATGAGAGCGAGCAGGCAAAAGAGAGTACAAGTTTCCTTCTTCCATGTTCTTTATGTAGGTTGTTAGCAGAAGGTGGAGCCCAGAAGAATGACACCTTACTCCATCTGACTATTACAATAAGGTGTGTGTGTGTGTGTGTGTGTGTGTGTGTGTGTGTGTGTGTAATCAATGCCTCCTTTGTTTGGACAATTGTGCTTTTTAACCATTCATTTAAAGGATCCTCTTATACATCCTACCTCATGCAAAATGGAAGAATATTCTAAGGCAGATTACTTTGAAACTGAAATATTGAAAAAGCTACATAATTTACATACATAATCCATGACAAAATATTAAATATAATATGGAAAGGTTAAATCCACTAAAGATTAAAATATTTGATGTAGTTCATTAAAACTATCAATTAAAGTTTCCAAGAAAATAAAGGAAAGATTTTTAAAAATAAAAATTTAGGATATGTGGTTGTTATTAGACTCCATGTGTAATTTTCTAGGATCTGAAGACCATGCTGTCTGTAGGTTTATAGGCTAGTGATGTCTATGTGTGACCTCCAAGGCATATTTTAGAAAATTTTCTAAATTACATAAAACTCAAAAGATGATTTTGTTCTCTGTAGAACACATTCAATTTAAGTGTTTTTATTACAAAATTCAAAATCTTCTAATATCACTTGGCAATCATTGTCTATTAGATAATTAAAATTGTATGTTATATTAACAATTCTATGTAGCCTATGAAAATATATTTATGCAGAACAAACTCCATTTGGCTTGTATTTCTGATGAAACTGAAGTTTTTATGTTACTACTTTAAAATTTTATATTCCATGATATTTGAATTATGAGTTTTTGTGCAATTGATATGTTAGAGTCCAAGTACAGTGAATGAGTCATAGGAATTTCTCTTTTAAAATTGACTAAGAATCAATTTCTCTAATAAGAAAGCAGGCTAAAAACATTGATTTGAATAGAATGAAAAGAAACAAATGGCAATGATTATCACCAAATCATTCCATTAGGGACACAAACATATGTAGGTTGTCTTTAAGTTTTTACTTATATCTATGCTGCTGGAAAACTCTGAAAGAATCATCTTTGTCACAAGCAATAAAGACATAAGATCTTTCACTTCAAATTCCTGAAACAAAACCCAGATGGGATAAATGATTAGGCTGAGATCGCTCTACTCAAATACTTAGATTAGCAGGGGCTTTGAAGTCATCTTGTTTAAATGAACTTACAGGGAGAGAATCCTCTCTTCAGCACTTCATATGATGCCTGAGGATTTGCCGCTTCTGGCATTTTCCTCAGATGTAGGAGTAAGTGATACGAAGCATGTTTGCCTCTCATCTCACAAATATGTAACAGGAACACATGGTGTGACAGGGACCAGGCCAGCTTCAGGGGTTAGGAAGTAATAACAGTAAACAACAAAGGAGCTCATGGTAGTTACAGTCTACTGTGAAAACATGGACTCATTCACATAAGGAATTACCCAAAAAGTATGATGAAGACATAGTGTTGGATCATTTGAGAATGAGTTATAGGATAACATAATCGACACCACTGAAGATGGGACGCTAACTGAGTACTCCAAATAAATTAGTCAATATTAGGTAAAACACTGAACCAGGCAGAAATCCAATGTAAAGTATAGCCAAAACAATACAGTGAGTATGAATAAGGACAGAGGACCTTGGGTGGCTGAGGGAGTGGAAAGGAATTACCTGAAACTTAAGACTTAATTCCAATGTTGACTCCATCCAGCATTTAATGTTTAATACTGTAACAAGAAAAATGGATATCTTTGTATATTTCCGTTTTCCTAATTGTTATAATAACCCATCTACATCTACACGGGAGCTACAGAAATGATTTTGTGGTTAAGAACATTTGATGTTTGAGCTGAAGACCCGGATTTGGTTCCCAGCACTCACATGGTCACTCATAATGGTCTTTTAGTCCAATTCCAGATGATTGAATGCCCTCGTCTGTTTTCTGTGGGCACTGCATGTGTGAGGTTAACATACATAAATGCAGGCAAACACTCATGTAAATAAACTAATAGATAAGTAAGCTCCTTTAAAGAAGTTCATCTGCTTTTCTGACAATTAAGTCAATTAGGTAGGTATGAGTGTTCTGCTTCATTTTTAAACATTCAGAAAGTTTGATAAGTCAGAGACATTCAATCTGAAGTAGAAGTTCAACAACTATTTATTGTGCACAGGGCCAGTCATTTCCATGTTACAGCTTACTGTGGGATGTCTTTTTGTACATTGTGAATATACGTTGTTCCCACTGATTAATAAAGAAGCTGCTGTGGCCTATGGAAAGGCAGAACAGAGCCAGGTGGGAATCCAAGCAGAGAGACAAAGAGAACAAAGGCAGAGTCAGGAGAGATGCCAGTCCACCACTCAAGAAGCAACAAGATGCCAGGAGACTGGTAACGCCACGGCCATGTTGTAACACATAGATTAATAGGAATTGGTGAGTTAACCTATAAGAGCTAGCTAGCAAGAAGTCTGAGCAATAGGCCACGCAGTTTGTAATTAATATAAGCCTCTGTGTAATTATTTTATACGTGGCTGTGATACCGGGCATGAGACAGGAAATGTTCTGTCTACATCTGGCATTCCAACGTGGGGCAAGATTTTCCATCTAAAACCTGAGAAAGCTTTAAAAAGGGGTTCTAAAATGGAGCCAAGAGCAGTTTCCTAGTTTGTGTCTCTCATGTGGGTGGCGGGCACAAAGACGCTTCGGCACTTGAGCTTGAGCACTTGAGCTTGGTGGATTCCCACCGCCGTACATAGGCGTCTCTGAGCCACACTGTGCACTACATGGGGGATTTAGCTTTTGCTAGTACAGACCAAGAAAAAAGGGGTTTCTGGGCTACACACTGCTTGGTGGAGGCATAGACCCACTGCTTCTCAGAGTTGGCAGTGAGCAGGGCTCCCAGAGCTGGTGGTCAGTGTACCTCTGCCATGTTAGGAAACTGAACAGGGCGGAGTCAAAAGCCAAAGCCGCTGTGCAGCTTAGCAGTTTAAAATCTCTCTTGACCAGAAAAGGATTATAAATACACAATAAGACAGATTCAGATGGAATAAACCTCTAAACGGTTTACAATGTGCGTAAAAATGTACGTAGGCTTGGAAAAGAGAGGAAAATGAATATACGCGATTATATAAAGAAAGAAATAGTTTTGAGAAATAAAGTCTTTAAAGAGACAATAAAAGTAATATAAAAGAAATAGCCACCTAAAAATGGAAAATACATAGAGAGCCTGGATTATGTATATTGTATTTACTTTAAATTTCTTGACTGTTAATGAGCTAACTGCAGAACAATATTTGATGGTAAAAGCTGCTAAATTAAACCAACATGTATATCTCAAAGGTATTTTCACTTCAAAATTTGGATATAAGGATATATTGCTTTGGAAAAAGAGGCTCTGCTTTTGTTTCCACAGGAAGCAAGAGGCTGTGGATTAGTTTCAGGTTATAATGGATCAGATTTGATTAAGTGAGACCTCCTGAACCTAGATAGGTGGCTGTAGTTGGTCTTCTCAGGACTTGACCATTATCTTGAATTTTCTCAGGACCCCCATAAGATTGCTATCACCCCTGATCAGCAGGAAGTAGCCTGGAAAACTATGTCCACATTCCCCCACAAAAAGATTATGGATGTTTGTGTTTGTTTAGGGGGTTGGTTACAAATTGTTATTGGTCATAGTCAATCTCTTTTTAAAAGAAGAAAGGGAGATATGATATAGAAATGATGAGAAAAAAGGTAGATTATTGAATCTACTTTAATCAAAAAAAATAACTGTTAATCTCAAAATACTTTACATTGGTATGAATCTTTGTTTATTAATACAAATTTAAGATCAATTTTGTTTTACTGTATGTATATTTCTACTTTTATTTAAGATATTATGTTTATGCAACTCATATAAAATTGTAATGTATCATTAAAAAATACAGATTAATAGCCATCTATGATAATCAAATTTATAGTCATGTTAGTTAAGTTTTCTAGGTATACATAGGTATATTTGAATTAGGTAGATAATCTTCAAACACTTCAAAAACCTACAGAATATGGCATTTAAAATGTTTTAAAAACTTTTATGAACAGTGAGATATGTATGCTCCTGGCAGCACCAATTTACTTCAAGGAGGAAGATGGGCATCGAAGATACTCCTTATGAAGTATATCTTCTTGGCAAAACTGGTCATTAGGGCAAAAAACTGCTCTTGCCTGGACTGCTTGACAGTATGTTTTATAAACTAGACATCAGAGCCCTTAGGAAAATCACCGCTGAACTTTGTCAAAACAGGATGAGATGGTCCTTCAGGTTCCTACTTCACAAAAGAATCTGCTAGACATTCTGCAGGACACAGGGAGAAGCAACTGATGAACTTTGCCAAGACAATCCTTCAAATTTCCTACTTCACTAAAATATCTGCCAGACTCTAGGCTTGTAGGCTGAAGATGGATGCCCCAACATGGCAGAACTGTGGCTCACTGTAAAGGCAACCAGATGTCTCTGTCATTTCTAGAGTTTTGGAAGGTGTTTGCAATGCACTTCCTGTTTACTTAGGTAATATTATATCCTTCTGGGGTCTTTGATGGAGTTGAAGACTAGATAGTTACAATTTTCCTTAGGTATGATAAAATGTAAATTAGATATGAAGCTTTAGACTAACAAATATAGGATAGATGATAGAATATTTTCTTTAATTTTGCCAAACAAAAATAGATTAGATATAACTGTAATTCTTGCTTGATAACTGTTTTGTTATATATAATTTTACTACATTAAACTTAACACCTTCCTTTTTGATTAGACAGAAAAGGGAAAGTGCTTTGGAATGTCTTTCTGTATGCTGTGAATATATGTTGCTCCCATTGATTAATAAATAAGCTGCTTTGGCTTGTGGCAAGGCAGCTTAGAGGCAGGCAGGACACAGATCTATGACCAGGGTCCTATAAAGGTTTATGCTCTATGAGACTTAAGGAGGGAAAGAATTCCAAGAACATAAGGGAAATTAAGGTAACTGCACTTTCAAGTCTTTAGATTGTCAAAAATACACATAAAACAGTGAATAGATTTCAAAGTGAATTCTGAGCTGGGTGCTGTGGTATTCAAATTAGATAAGAAATAATTCAGTCATACTTTTTAGTGCTTTGGTGATCAACTGTGTTCTAACTCTGTGTAGATTTCTACCCTTATCAGTTACTGGATAGCTATTATGCAAATTCCCTTTTCTTTCTGAAGCCCCTAGCACCCCGTTTGATTCTCATGTTTAGTTTTTGGTGTTGTTTCTGAGTCACTCTAAAAACTGATGATTTTGATTAGAGTTTAGCAAGATTATCAACTGGTCTTCCAAATTTAGACCATTATGTACTATGGTCTCATCTAAATGAATTTAACTTTTCAAGTTTCCATAATTGGTAGTTGACGTCATTTGTAGCTACACAGCAGCCCAAATCTTCTGGCTTATTCAAGGAATTTGATTCCAGTCACAAAAACCACTCTCATATTCCATTGGTCACTGTTTACTCTTTTGGACCATTCCTATCAATGCCCAGTGCCGAGATTATCACTCCCTAGTAACAGACCCATTGCTTCAAATTCAGTTCCCCCTGCCTCCACTGAATGCAGCTGTCAATGTAAATTTTACAGAACACCTATCTGCAATGATTTAGTTCACTTCCTCTTCTTTCTGTTAAACATAATTCAATTGTAATTTCAAGTCCATCCCATCAACTAGGGATTCTGGTCAGCATAATTAGTGCATAACCAACTTCAGTTAGCCAATCTCGTCTTTACAGTTTTTTCAATAGCTTGGATAGTTTGTCATTCACTGCTGCTCAGTCTATACTTGCTTGACATTCTTCATACCAAAGTGTCGTCATTTTCCTGTTATCTCTTGGTAATGTTGCTTGTTTAACTTAATGATTTTTTCTTCTCAACTACAGAGAGTATGTGTATCTCAGATTAATCCAAAGTTCCTGTCCTTCATCTTATTCTAATCTATTTCCACTGATATTACATTGCCTTGTATACAAATATCATTTATAACATGAATAATTTACAAATATGACATATAAGTTTGCCCTTAGTTGTCAAGTTTATATATCTGTCTCTCTCTTCTGTATATGAGTGTGCATGTTTGCATATACAAGCTTTAGGGTGAATATTTCATTTTTTGTTGCCTTTCATTCCCATTTATTGAGTAACACATCAGGAAAATATGCCAGTTCCTATAAAATATGTCAATTCATGTAGAACGGATGTATATACCCACTAACAGTATCCATCTTCCTCTACAAGAGTCTGTCATTGATATGGAATGACTAATGTGGATTCATAAGTATTCCTTTCCACCAATAGTGTATTCTCACACTGATGTCAAATGATATGATATTTAATACTGTCCAATGGTATCCAGTTCCAGTTCAGAGAAATCAAAGTTGTTTTTCTATAAAAAGTGCTCACACGATTGGGACCTTCTTCACCATTACTTCTCACACTTCACTGCTTCTACTATGTTCCTTAGCTCACCCTAACTATGCTGGTCTCATTGTCTATCCATCCTTGACTGCAATGGCTTCCCAGGCTTTCTGTTTCCAGAATTACCTGTGTATGCAGCTTCTCATTTACTTTGAGTTCACAAAATTCTACCTTATCAACCAGGACTTCTTTTATTTATCCAGTAAAAATTGCAGTTGTGTTCATTTTTTATTCTATCTGTCTGTCTATCTGTCCCTCTCTCTCTAAGTTCTTTCACGTGAAATTTTAGTGTCACTCATTTCTTTGATTGTCCGTACCTTTTTTAAAAAAAAAATAAAATGCAGACATTGTAGAACTAGCAATTTATGATTCTAGCAAGTGTTTCATATTAGAGTTCTAAAGTGCTTGTCTATCAAACATCCATGTTTGATAAATGCTATTCATTCATTTATTTTTGATGGAACATTTCCTAAATGCCTATGATGGTAAATTTGGCAATAAACCATATAACCTACCCCAAAGATCTTATAATTTACTTGGGCTACACGATAACACAGAAGATGTGGATAAGACAGAATGCTAAAGAAAGAGAGTAAATGAAAGGTTATTTTAGTATCAGTTAATGGCTCTGATCTCTGCTCCTACTGAGAATAGCAATTAAATTACTACTTAGCACCCCCTCAGGTTACAAGAAAGTCACTCTTGGAGAAATGCTTCAGCTCTTTCCAAGGTTGAGGCCAGATAGATGTGAGGCACTGGGAACAGAAATTTAAAGAAAATTTCTTTACTAAATATAGACACTCTGAGGAGTCTTTGTTCATTCCCATATTGTTGTCAGCCAATCTTAAATTAGGCAGATTAGCCTCTTCTTTTCAAAAGAATCTTTGACCACTATTGTATAAAGTTTAATGTCTATTCAACCCAATTCTGTCAAACTTGTAGAGCAAAGCTAGAGTTTGAAGAGGTTTTTCTTAAACAGTAATGACTGTCAATGATCATAGACAGCAGTTCTCAATCTGTTGGTCCTAATCCCTTTGGTAAATCTCTATCTTAAAAAATATTTCTATTACAATTCACAATAGTAGCACTTTATAGTTTTGAAGTAGAAATAAATATAATTTTATGGTTGGGGATTGTCACAACATGCATATCTATATTAAAGGGTCCTAAACTAGAAAGGTTGAGAACCACTGATCATAGACATCTGAAAAAGAAATGAAAATTCAAAGCAAATAGAAATACATGTATAGAGAAGTCAGACATAAAGAAGGAATAACAAGATGTCATGGGTTTGAAAGAACGTGGGGAAGGGTAATTTGAAATTTTTGAAAGAACATGAAGTTTGGTGAGTAAGGAGGTGGAGGAGGATCGGGGATGAGTTGGGGAAGGGGAAAATACAATCATATATTGTATGACAAATGTTTAAAAGAAAAGTAAAACTTTAAAAGATAAATTATAAGGTAGTATAATTTTGAATAGAGTGTGACACAGCTTTTTAGCAATATTGCAAATTAGAGTAAAACATAGTGATGCTTTCAAAGTTTAGAAAGGAGGTGCTTCTTGTTCATTATTTCATATTTTCAAGTGCATATCTAGAGCTGCAGCATTTTCTTTTCCATGTCATTGCGTTAAGAAATGTACATGATAATAAAGTCATAAAGGGGCTGAGGCATGGCTCGGCAGGTAAGAGTGCTCACTGCTCTTGAGGAGGCCCCAGCTTGGTTCTCAGCCCTAGCATCAGGTGGATGACAACTGCTTGCAATTCCAATTCTAGGTCATCTGACACCATCTTCTGGCCTTAGCAGGTTTTTGCATGCACATGGCACAAAGTGACTCAGGTAGCCACACATACACATACGGACATATACATAAAAACCAAATGAATACATCTTTAAAAGATAAAGACGGGGGGCTTCACTAGGAGGAGGAGGTGAGACAGGGTAATAAGGGAGAGAAATAATGAAATTCATTATATACATGAAACTGGCAAGGGATAATAAATCAATCAGCTTAAAAAAAAAAAAAAGAGTGTAGTTGGAAGTTTTCCTGTGTCCCATCCAGTCCTGCAGCCACTTGGTCTCAAGTAAACACACAGAAGCTTATATTACTTACAAACTCTATGGCCTATGGGCCAGGTTTCTTGTAAGCTAGCTCTTATAACTTAGCTCAACCCATTCCTATTAATCTATTTGTTGTCACGTGGCTTGTGGCATTATTGATCTGCTGCCACATTGTTGCTCCTTGGGTGGTGGACTGGCATCCTTCCTGACTTCACCTTTCTCTTTCTTGTATCTCTGATTAGATTTCCCACCTGCCTCTAAGCTGTCTTGCCATAGGCAAAACCAGATATATTTATTAGCCAATAGGAGCAACACATATTCAAAGCATACAGAAAGACATCTCACAGCAAAAGAGAGCTACAAAAAAACAAAAGGTAAAGAAAGACTAACAAAGGGCTAGGTATGTCTTTGGTCGACAGTTGCTCTGAGACTGAAGACTATGGAGACTGAAGCAGGATCTCAGTGTGGAAACCTGAAGCTGTAATTGTCCAAGAACACTCATCAGGGAGTAGCAGGAACAGGCACCATTCTCAGCTTTACACGAGCAAGTGATAGACACGGTACATGAAGCAGGAGGATATGAAATTAGTACACAAAGCAGCAAAATTATAAACACCCAAACTGAAAAAAATAGGTGAAAAATTCATTCACAACACTTTTAAGATCTATTGTATTATATCAAGCACACATGCTCACACACACACGTGTGTGTGTGTGTGTGTGTGTGTGTGTGTGTGTATGCATGTGCACATGAGTGCAGGTGCCTATGGAGGCCAGAAGTACCAAATCCCCTTACAGTTGGACTTAAAAGCAATTTTGTGCTTCTCAATGTGGGTCGTAGGAACTGAACTAGGGTCCTCTACAAGAACAGTACACATTCTTTGGTGGTTTGGATAAGAATGGCCTTCATGGACTCACAGATTTGAATACTTGGTTACCAGGGAGTGGCACTATTAGGAGGTGTGGCCTTGTTAGAGTAGATGTGGCTTTGTTGGAGGAAGGGTTTCACTGGGGCTTGGCTTTTAGATTTCAAATGTTCTAGCTAGGCCCAGTGTCTCTCTCTTCCTGCTGCCTGAGGATCAAGATGTAAAAATCTTAGCTACCTCTCCAGCAACGTGTCTGTCTGGATGCTTCCATACATCTTGCCATGATGATAATGAACTAACCCTCTGAACTGTGAGCCAGCCCCAGTGAAATGCTTTCCTTTATAAGATTTGCTGTGGTTACGGTGTCTCTTCATAGCAACAGAAACCCTAAGAAAGACTCTAAACCACTGAGCCACCTCTCTAGAGCCTATTCACAATAGTTTCAAGATATAGGAATAAATATAACCAGAGAGATGAAGGACTTTGATGATGAAAACGTTACGACAGCAAAGAAAGAAAATGAAAAAGACACTAAGAAAGTGGAAAAAACTCCCATGCTCATGTAATACCTAATTAATATAAAAGTATGTATATTATGAGAAGTAATATACAGATTGAATGCAACCTCTGTCAAAATTCCAATAGTATCCTTCAGAAATCTGGAAAAAAATCCTAAAATTCACAGAGAACTACAAAAGACTCCAAATAGCCAAAGCAATTCTATGCAGAAAGAGCAATGCTTGCCTCGCTGTGGAGATGGCTCAGTGGATAAAGCAGTTGCTGCACAAGTGTGAGAACCAGCGTTCAGAATTCCAGAGCCCACATAAAACTGAGCAAGTGTGACAGCAAGCCCGCAATCCCAGCCTTACAGAGGCAGAGACAAGGAATCTCAGGGACAAGCTGTCTAGCTAGATTAGCCAAACACTCAGTTCTGGCTTCATTGAGAGACCCTGCCTCAGGAAATAAAATGGAGAACAATGGAGGAAACCCTTTGATGCTCAAACAAAAGTGCATCCACATACAAGTAAGTACACAGGCATGCATGGGCACCACAGGCATGAACGCACACACACACACACACACACACACACACACACCTACAGTATAATATCATACTAACAAAAATATTACAGTCCTGTAAAAAATTCAGGAAAAGAATAGATAACTCAGAAATATATTCATGGAGCTATAGCAACCCAATTTTTGACAAAGGTGCCACAATCATACATAAGCAAAAGGCTACATCTTTATTAAGTGGTACTGGTAAACATAAATCTTCCATATAGAAGAAATATCAGATTACCTCTTACTATACATAGAAGCAATTAAGCATGGATTGAAAACTTTCATATGTGACCGGAAATCTTGGAAATGCTTGAGCAAAATCAGAAAGCCATTCAAAATGCAGGCAAGGAGAAGAGCATTCTGAAAGGGACTCTTAACAGCACAGGAAGAAACCGCTGAAATGACGTAGCTTCTGCAGAGAAAGGGAAGCAATCACCAGGGAAGATAAGCCAACACAATGGGAATTTGTATTGCAAACTATTAATCAAACGAAGTGTTAATATCTAGAACATATAAATAACTGCAAAAATTTAAACCCCTAAACAATCTATAAATCAATAAATGGAGTAACAATGTGAATAGAAAGTTCTCAAGAAAGAAGCATAATGAAATTTTTAAAAAGTGATCATTCAATTTCTTTGTCACAAGGACAGAATATCTATCATAAAGGAAACAAAAGACAACAAATACTAAAAAGGATGTGTAGAACAGCAAGGGACTACTTATTTACTGCCTGTGGGCATGTAAACTGATATACCAACTATGGAAATCAGTATGGCGTTCCCCCTCCCATCAAAATAAACTTAGACCATATGGCCCAACTAACTATGCTACCTTTGGATATGACTCTAACTTCTCCCTCAAAGATACTTTGACATCCAGATTTATTGCTTCACTATTCAAAAACAACTAGAAGGTACAGTAGCATAGAAGTCCAACAATAAATGATTGGGTAAAAAAAATGCAATATAAATTCACAAAGTAATTTTATTCGTCCATAGAAAACATGTAATTATGGCATATGTGAGAAAATGGAAGGATCTGGAAATCATTGTTAAGCAAAATAACTAGATTCAGAATGAAAAACCCACACATACTCTATCATGAGCAAAACCTAGGAGTGTGTTATAGACAAATTTCTAAAAGGTCTTATTAATAAAACCAAACCAGGAACCAGGTATTGGGGTGAATGCTGAATAATCAGAGAAATAGAACAAGCCACAGGCAACCTCACCTCACCAATTCCTCAATTACCAAAAGGCGCGCTACTTCCTGTCTACCCACGCCGTTATTGCCTTGCTACTCTGCCCTCTCATTGGCTCTTAGCCCAGCTACCTCACTTCCTTGTCCCTGCCTGTCTGTACAGACCTCCAGGTCTCTATGGTTGGTATTGGGATTAAAGGCATGTATCACCACGCTTGTCTGTTCCCTAGTATGTCCTTGAACACACAAAGACCCTGCCTGCCATGTGATCGGATTAAGGGCATGTGCTACCACTGACTGACTTTCCTGTTAATGACTTGCTATTCCCTTTGATCTCCAGGCAAATTTTATTTATTAACATACAAATAAAATATCACCACAGTTTGTGTGTGTGTGTGTGTGTGTGTGTGT
Source organism: Peromyscus nudipes (assembly GCA_902168325.1). Classification (NCBI taxonomy): domain Eukaryota; kingdom Metazoa; phylum Chordata; class Mammalia; order Rodentia; family Cricetidae; genus Peromyscus; species Peromyscus nudipes. The sequence continues at coordinate 13,834 of CABHPH010156874.1, read as the reverse complement.
GTGTATGCTTTAACTAGAATGGATGTATGAGAGAGGAAGAAAGATCATAAGGAAGACTGGTAATGGCATTTTATATATATATATATATATATATAAAGCAAAAGCGGTACAGTGATGGGAGGATTGGGACCAGGCAGAAGAGTCAAGAAGATGATATAGAGCAGTATGGAAAAGGGGAAAAAGTTACGAAAGTATAATGATTAAACTCATTATTTTGTATAAACTTACAAGTTAATTTGTGATCTTAGTACGGAGGCTGAGTAGGGAGAATCATGACTTCTAGGCCAGAATGGTTTACACAGAAAGAACCTCTCTCAGATAAAGATATGGAGGATGTAACATTTAATAGAATGAAACCAGTATTAGTACTGTGTCATCTATTTGAAAATGGTAAGGAAACAATGACTCCTTGGTTAGAAAATTACATAAAATTATGAATCATTACAAGCCAGGAAATGCTGAATGAAATGCTAAACAGAAATTTTATGTAAGAAATGAAATAGAATTATTGGGCATTGATTATTTGGCATTTGAAATGCTTCATTTCATGAGGATGAATAGAGAAACCAAAATTAAGTATGTATTTCATGAATTAAGGATATACATAGCCATTAAAATATTAGAAATAATATGTGTAGTCTGTGGATGGAAATAAAAATGGCAATTAACTCAATCTAAGAGAAATGCTGTAAAAAAGATGAAAGAAGCAAAACCAGAAGCACAAAACAAAATGCTCTTTCAAAGCATTCCAGATAAATCAGTCCCTAAATTTCTGGATTCTTTTTAGGGAAGACACGATTAAAATTAAATAACAAAGAAAATGTGATGCTCAAGCATGACAAATACATTGAAAAATGGTGTATTCAAATTAAAGAAAAAACCCAGAAATTCATAAAAGGGTAATTAAGGAATTAAGATGTAACATGACAATAAATATTTTGGAATTTTCACTCAGTGAAGTAATGATGAAATGACAGTCTACAGCCCATTGTCTGGAGCCACAGAGTTAGATTTCAACAGGTGCTCCTAGTAATTGATACATGGGAAGAACGGAAATAATGAAGTTGTTCTTTCTGACCCTATATTTTGACCATCTTAACTCCACTTTACCATTAATCATTTCCATTGCCGTTACTTTCACGGTAGACAGGTAGTAGCCATTCTGCCTCCAGTCTTGAGGCCTAGTAGTTACAAAATGGAGTTTTTGGACCACAGATGTCCATTCTAACTTCTAAGACTAAGCTAATGTTGCCAACAAATTCTCCTGAGCCCATGAAACATAGTTGAAAGTAATTATCTACCATGGTGGAAAGTAATGTGAATTGTGTAGTTTATAGAATATGGGTAGGGTGAGGTAGAATTAAGTGGGTCACTACTGGGCACATATAATGTCATTCTCCCTGTTCAAACTTTGTTATTTCTTTTTCTACCAAAGCTATAAAATAAACTTGAGAACATAGCTGACTATTTTGACTGGCATGTAGAGTACACACACACACACACACACACACACACACACACACACACAAAACCAATCAACAAAACAAAACATGAAAAGAAAAACAAAAAAACAAAAAACCCCTAATCATTATGAGTGACTTGATTTTTTTTTTAATCTTCCAAACTGAAGAAATGTATTTCTTTATCCACATTGGTTGTGTTAAAATGTTGATTTTAAGTTGAGTTTTGACATTAGCCTCCTGTGGTGGTTTGAGTAAGAATGATCCCCACCCCACAGGTTCATGTATTTAAATGCTTAGGGAGTAGCACTATTTGAAATGATTAGGAAGTATGGCCTTGTTGGAGAAAATGTGTCACTGGTGGTGAGCTTTGAGGTTTCAAAAGCCCAAGCCAGGCCCAGTAGCACTCTCTTCCTGCTGCCTGTAGGGTCCTGATGTAGAACTCTCCTCTCCTCTCCAGCAACATGTCTACCTGTGTGATACCATGATGATAATGGATAATGGGCTAAACCTCTGAAACTATAAGTAAGCTCCAATTAAATGCTTTTATAAAAGTTGCTGTGGTCATGGTGCCTCTTCACATTGATAGGACACTGACTAAGACTCCTACTAAAGGTACATTTACTTCAAATCAAGCTCAAGGTTACAAACTATTTGAGAAGTAGGAGAAAAAAAAATCTATGCCAAACTGGAATAAGCCCCTCCTGCTAACACTTTATCTTAAATAAACATGTAAAATATGCTACAAAGTATGTAACTCTAATAAATAAGTCAACATAATATTAATTTCAACATTATAGCTATATATAACTAATATAATTGTAATATAATTAACATAATTATAATATAATGTGGTTTAAATACTTTAATAGTTACATTTTCAAGTTTGACAGTCTTACTTGTTTTCATTGATGGGGTAGTGGGGGAATAAAGAAAGGACCTCCACAAAGGCACACATACTGGAAAGCTGGGGTCTGATGGGACATGTGGACTCTGATGATGCTACCCTGACAAACTAACAGCCTGGTACCTCAGCATTGATTGTGTATATCACAGATGGGGGATCAGCGAGTTTTCATTGAAGATCCCTGTAGGGGATCAGTCTCAGGCTGTAAACACGTGGGAGGAGAAAGCTGCACTGTTAGTCTTTACATGCAGGGTCAATAATTCATTAGCACTCACAGTGCACACACTGTCAACATTCACGCATGGACCACAGAAAGGCTTTGCTATGCTTTTGAGTCTTACCCCTGGGAAACATTTCACCATTCACACGGGTCTATGGCGTTGGTCCTTGACATGACCACCAATGTCAACAGTACAAGTTCACTCAGGTCTTCATCTGCTCTTCACACATTGACACAGGGCTTTCTAAGCTCTCCACAGTTTTATTTAACTTATATCCTTTTCCATTTTCATTTAAATAAATTTAGCTAAGAGAATTGGGTACTTTACTAACAACAATGCTACTATTTCAGAAACTGATTAAAACTTGTTAGAATGTAAAACAGACCTATCAATTTGGATGAATTTCCCTAAGCTTTTGGGTAAATAGAAGGAAAGCAAGGAAATTGGAATGATTTTCCATGAACTCTCCAAAAATGGTGTTAAAATTTAATCTTCCTTAATACCTATAAAAGTGAAAGAATAGAAATAGAAATTTTAAAAAGCATAAAAGTTTAAAGATTCCAAAGTTTTAAGACAGGTTTTATAGACATGATAGATATGGTTATAGCAATATATTATATGATGTGTCATATATCCAGAGATTTAATTATAAATACTTAGTTACTAGTTATCAGAGTTTAGTAGCAGACCAGCATCCCAACACCACATCATGAAAAAACATAAAGAAATGTAGATTCCCAGACCACATAGAGCTGTTACATCTAACATTCTGAAGAAGAGCAAAATATAAATTTTCAAAGTGCTTTTTCTGTATGCTAAACAGGAATAGACAATTGGGGAAAGATAATGCTACCATGAAGTAAATCCTTCATCTTTGCATCTGTGAATATTGAACTCTATGTTCTAATGTCATGAAATTCACACAGCTCCCAACTCCCTAACTGGTTACACACACACACACACACACACACACACACACACACACACGCACGCACACGCACACACAGAGGGAGAGAGACAGTCATGTCTTACTGATGTGTGCAAATCAATGTCATTTGATAGAATATATTAACTCATGATAAGCAAACTAAATATTTCACATAAAAAATAAAAATTAACTAACAACTGAATAAAACAATTAAATGAGTTGAATGACATGTGTAATTCAAAGTAAGTTTACCTTTGATAATTTCTCTTTGATGAACTGGATTTAATACCAGCAACCTGAGTTTAGTACTTTAATCAACAACATTTATTTGTTGCGAAGTCCTTATTTTTAGCTGATTTTTGCTAAAACAAACAAACAAAAACCCCAAATTGTGTTGATACCATTTAATTACATTTTAAATGCATTATTCTGTTGTTCTGGAAATTTTGAATCCATAAGACAGAAAACTGATGAGTGAGAACACTCGTTCCTTTAAAGTTTCCTTCTATTCTGGTGCTAGTTTGGTGCTGGGCTCATCATAATCATATGGAAGCAAGAGATAGCTAGGGTGCTATAACTGGTCATAAAAAGTTTCTTCCTGCAAATGTGTGTGTGTGTGTGTGTGTGTGATATCTGGCTTAAAACTACCTCAAGGGCACAGTATTACACAGACATTTATATCATTCTTAAGGTTTTTGAAGTCAAATTTAACACTGGAGACTCTTCAACATTTTTAGTGATGTATTAGGAAAATTAGGCACTTCCATAGTCAAAGGAATAACTTCATATTCAACCATTACCTTTGTGTTTTGTATATTGTGGCATATCAAATAAAATTATTTTATTTCTATATTAGCAAATGTATAAATTAAAAAATCTTTATAGGTAGAATATTTTTGATAAAATTAGATAGTGGGAAGCTAATACTTTGAGGAGAAGAGAGGTTCTCAGGTACAGAAATCCATCAAGGCCATTCTAGTCATGCATTCAAATTTAGTCACTGTTCTAAATAATAAGGAATTTTGGTTGTCTTGGAGTCAAAACAACTATTGTTAAGACTAGCCAACACTTACTCAAAATCATTTCCTTCATCATTAATTCATAGTTTAAAGTTGTCATATAGTCAGAGAAGAAATAATTATTTTTTGAAGAAAAATTGGAATAGGGTTGGGCAGAAAAGTAAAAGAAGAAAATTTGTATCTTATGTCTTGATGTATAAGCTTCTAATTGTGTCATAATCAGTGTGGTAAATTCTCAGCAGAAAAGTGAGGGCTTTTTCTTCTGTTTCCTATGTTAAGTTTGGCTTCCATATAATTTTCAACATATAGATATGCAAATTTTGTTCCTGTTAATGTATTCTTAGAAATGTTCACATTCTTTACATTAAGTTTTAAATAGCATTTTTAATACTTCAAGGAATCTTATACCTGCTTCAACTCCATCAGTAATATATGTCAATAGCCTCAAAATTATCAAAAGATATTTGTTGTTGTGGTTTGTTTGTTTGATTTTCTTTTGCTTTTTAAAAACTCTTCTTCATTTCTGATATGATAGTCACAGAATAAGTTTCTCTCTTACTATGGTCATCTCTAACACATCTGGAATATCTTTTACTGTTATTTTAAGATAAAAGATAATTATATTTTCTTCCTTTTACTTTCTGGTAATGATTGTAGAGTGCTAAAAACCCCTTCACACATACTCATATAAACTGGATATGTTTCCCCACGACAAGCACTAAAACAAAAACCATCCTGGAGTAGTTACGAAAGAGACACATTTAATAAAGTGGAGTGTATGTCTCTTCAAAGCAAATTTACTGAAAAAACTGATGTAAACTAAATGAAATAAGCACTCTATGGTGTAACATGAGAAGGACAAAGACATTTATGTTCTAGACACATGAACTGACCAATAGGCAAAAACAGTTTATTTGGAGTTATAGGACAGGTTTTGTATTGAATACTTATTGTCAAACTCACTCCATGATTGTAATTCCTACTGTACAAACAAGGACAGAAAATCCTCCATGATGCTTTGAGTAGGACTGATAGTATGAAGCTTATTCTGAGGAATCACCAGGGTTTTCCAACATGCATGGGAAATTTTAATTATGCTGTGTCTATCCTTCATCATATGCAATTTCTGGCTGAAATCAGATGACATGGGTCCTTTGCTTATGTGCAGCTGCATATTTAACAGTATCTCAAAACACATCCTGAATTTTCTCTTGCTTGTGTTATGTTCTCTGTGTGTGAGTGCACGTGTGTGTGTGTGTGTGTGTGTGTGTGTGTGTGTGTGTGCCTGTGGCTGACCATTCAGCTAGGCTGGCTGGCCAGTGAGCTTCACAGATCTGCTTTCCCTCCTCTTCTGTCTAATTGGGGGATTTATGAGCATCTTCTGCTGTATCTTGTCTTCTTGCTTGGGTTCTGGGGATTTGATTTCAGCACCTCATCATTGTGTGGCAGACACTATAGTAATAGAGTCATTTCCTCATCACACTTTTATTATGTTAGTTTTACCTCAACTCATTTCTTTTCTTCTTATTTTATTCTCTTATTGAAAATAGAGTCTTTTCTTATACAATATATCCTGATTATAGTGTCCCTCTCTCCTCTTAGTTCCTCCCCACCTGCCCTCCCCTCCAGATCCACTCCCTTTCTGTCTCTCACTAGGAAAAAAAACCAGGCTTCTAAGAGATAACAACAAAATACAATGAAATAAAATATAAGATAAAACAAGTTTATCATATAGAAGTTGGACACAACCACCCAACAAAAGGAGAGTTACAAGAGCAGGCACAAGAGTCAGAGATCTCATTCTCACAGTCAAGAGTCTGATAAAAAATACTAAGCCAGTAGCTACAATATATACTCAGAGGAACTGGAACAGATTTGTGTAGACTTATTATTCTTACTGCTTCAGTCTCTGTGAGTTCATAAGCACCTTGCTTAGATGATTCAGAAGCCAGTGTTCTGCTGGTATCTCCCATCCCCTCTGGCTCTTACAATCTTTCTACCTCCTCTTCCTTGGGATTCCCTGAGCTCCAGGGGAGTGATTTGATGGAGACTTCCAATTTATTCTCTGTGTGTAAGGTCTGACTGTGAGTCTCTGCATCTGTTCTCATCTGTTGCTAGAGGAAGCCCCTCTGATGATGACAGGATAGGGAGCAGATCAATGAGTATAGCAGAATAGCCTTAGGAATCATTGCTGGTGGGAGTGCAACCTTGTTCAGCCGCTATGGGAATCAATGTGGCAGTTCCTCAGAAAGAAGGGAATTGAACTACCTCAAGAGCCAGCTGTACCACTCTTGGGCACATACCCAAAGGACATTTCATCCTAACACAAGGACACTTACTCAACCTTGTCATAATAGCCAGAAACTGGAAACCACCTAGATGCCCCTCAATAGAAGTGTGGATAAAGAAAATGTAGCAATTTAAATAATGGAATATTATTTAGCTGTTAAAAAATGTCATGAAATTTTCAGGCAAATAGATGGAACTAGAAACAATCATACTGCATGAGTTAACCCAGACCCAGCAGATAACTATGATATGAACTCACTTATAAGTATAGATTAGTTACTAAGTAAATGATAACCAAGCTCCAATCGAAGACCCAGAGAGGTGAGGTAAAGAGGAGGAGTCTGCAGAAGGCACAGGGATATCCCTGGGAGAAAGAATATAATATATTTTATGGGCAGACTGGAGGGAGGTTGGGGTGGGATGGGGTGGGGAATCAGATGGGCAGAGAGATTGGGTGGAGGGAGAGTGCTGGAAAAGACAGCTGGAATTGGGGACATTTTGGGGGTGCTGAGGAAATCTAGTGCCGTGGAAATTTCTGGAAGCTAAGAAAGTGATCCTAATGAACACTTATGGAGGGATATGCATCTCAGTTGTCCATCTCTTGTAGCCAGTCAAGGATTCAGTGGAGATACTGGATTGCATTCAATTTAGTTGTTGACCAACGGGTTCCCAGCATAATCCACAAGCACCCAAAGCTGTTGCTAAGACAAAAGGTTGCTCTCTGCAAACTGACAGCCAGACAGCACTACTGAGGACAACACCCATATAACTTACAGATGTGAAAAAGTCTTGAAATGATGCCTATGTGGAGCCCTTACTCCTCCATTCTTGCTTCTTTGTTGCCCGAAGGTTCTCTACAGGCTACTGAAAGAGAGACATGGACTCTACCCACGCACAAAACCTTTGAGCTATAGTCTTTCCTACTTGTAAAATATGTAAGGACAGTGGTGGCCCTGAACTGGTGGGAATAGCCAACCAACATCTGATTTGACTTAAGACTGACTCCCCAAGTTGGAACCCATACCTGACTCTGCGTGGGTAAACAGGAACCAGAGACTAGATAACCCAGTGACCTAGGGTAAAACCAAACACTACTAGTCATGGACCCATTTCTGTACAGGACAATGGTCCTATTTTACAGTATATTTTTTATTAAAAGTCTAAAAATTTGGTATGATAGATCAATAAATTAATTAAAATTTGAAATGGTGTAGAAAATTATCTGAGCATTAACTCTGGCCAAATTGTTAGGTACTTGTAAATCACAATTCAATAAAATACTTTGTATCTTGTGTTTGGTAATTGACCATTTCCTATCAACTTAACTGGAAGATACTTCAAAAATAGAAAACTGAGTTTTTCCAGGTAATAAATGATTAGAGAATAAAGCCTAATGTTTCAGAAAGTGGCAGTCATTCTGAGATTTCTGATAAAAATATAGTATTTTCTAAATTGCTTACTATTACACAGTAGATAAATATATTTTAATACTGCTGTTAGGATAATGAAATATTGTGTATAAGTGCAACATTTTCAATAACTACTTGGAATTACTCCATGGCTATGCTACCATCCCATGATTAAACTTCTTATTTTCATTGGCCAATAAAACCAGTGATTAGTCTGGGCAAAGAGGCTGTAAAATTTCTTCAGTATTTGCCCTAATTCTGTTTGCTACTATCAAGAGTTATTGGCTCAAGAATTTAATTTAATATTTATTTAAAAAATAAAAGTGTGTGAACTCATGAAAATACAAACCCCTGAAAGCCTTTTATGGCAAAGAAGTTTACATTTCAAAGGATGGGAGAGTGGGAACAGTACAGGTGAGGGTTGCTCATGGAAAACTCACATGGGGAACCCAGGGTCAGCTTTGCCTATTTTAAGGGTGAGCTGCAGAGCATCACACTTTGGAAAGACCCTCAATGACACATTCAGGAATACAGTAACCCACAGTGTGGAATGATTTACTAAATATCCATAATAACAAAGGTAAGGGATTATAAATACCCCAGAAAGAAAAGGAAAATGGGCTTGCTCTGAAGTTTCTGATATATTACAAATGCATGAGAAAACCTGTGATGGTCTTTTTTATATACTCTATGTACTATTAAAAATATCAAACAAATACAGTTAGCGGATGTGGGTAGCTCAGTCACAGGCTCCATGCATAGCATGATGAAGCCTTGGGATCTTTTCCCAGGACTCTCTCAAAATGTGTATTTCAAATCACCAGCATGAGATAGAGTCATAGAATAACAATTCTACACTTTGTATGTCTTAGTATTTCTCTATCAGCTAAATTCCTCATCTGTTGATAGTGTAAAACAGATAGATCATGACATTGGAAACATAAATAGGTACATGATTTATAAACTTGTCAAAATATTCAACTTACGAACTTCAGTTCACAAGACTGGACTCTTGCACTTACTATGTGATGTTGGCACAGGCATAGTTTTTGTGTCACTCACTTTTCTCATTTCTAATAAGTGAATGACAATAGCACCTGTGCTGCTTTAAGGAATGCATGGGAGAGCGTGATGTGGGAGAGGTCCTAAGCAAAGCCAGCTTGTGGAGTAGAAAGTCACAAGGGACAGAAGAAGGCATCCTGTATTGTTTGAAGAGGCACAACTGGTCCAGGTCACAGCCAAGCTTGCACAGTGCCACTGGGAACTGAACTGCACAAACACCTAGCTGTGATTCATTTTTAATGAAGAGAGCTGAGGTCCAGAGTTGTGGGAGTCAGGAACCTGCACACTGCTATGGCAACAAAAATCTTAGAGACAAATTATTCAGGGCAGCTAAAGAGAACTGGAGGTCAGTAATACCCTCTCTTCCTGGAAGGCCAAGCATTATAAGCTCGAACTCAACTAGCTGATATCAGTCAACTTGGAGAAAGGTCTGAGATCATTTATTTAACAGTGTCGTTGGTACAGTGGATGGAGAGCTGACTGTTTATAATGTGGTAAGGACCAGACAACACAGTTATTTGACTACTGCTGTGTGCAAGCAATGAAATAATCTTGTCAATGTGAATACTTCTCTTCTAGGCACTTACTTTTGAGTTTGTGTTCCATTTACAGATGGCTGACGTTAGCTATCAATCTGATAGTTAATTGATTATGACAATTCTTGTAGTTATTGGGATAAGAGAGTAGAATTTGCAGATTTGAGTTCTAAACTGTGCTAAACTTAGCTGTCCTGAAAAAATGAAATTATTGATAACCATCACCATTTCTCATACTTTCAAATTTGTCTGTTTATAACTAACATTATCATTCACAAACACGAGAATGTCAATACTCCCAAATAAACTTTTAAGTAAAAGGAAGGATGTAGAGGCTAGGTCAATAGAATGTGAGATACGAGTACACTAACAACACATCCCTAATATTAAAAATATAACATATATTTTCTACTAACAACAGTGTGGAATATCTATTTATGGGGATTTTTCACACAATTTTGAATCTATGCAATTACCGGAATAAATGTGTAATATGATAATTTGATGCCAGTCTTTATTCCTTAAGAGAATAGCCATTCCATTCAGAGCTGCCTGGCTTTCTTGAGTGAATAACACATGTAAGGGAAAAAGGTGAATGGAAATGACTCTTATCTGTTAACTGGCCCTGTGAAGACAGAGGAAGGTTCTATCCTGTATTCTCAATGCAAAATATGTTCATTTGTTCTTAAATATAATATGAAAGGCATATGCTAAAATCACTATCAACATGTCTCGAATTCAAATGCTTACATTCATGACACGCAGCCACTATTATATGGCTTCTTTGAATGCAATTTAAAGGACGTTGTATAAAAATACATGCAAATTTACAAATACATTTCCCTTTTAAAGACAAAGGAACTTATTCCATTACTTATAAAATCATATTTGAAAGAGTTACCTTATAAAATAAAAGGCTCACTGATTTGTGATTACTGTCCATGATAGATTGTTTCTGTCCATATCATTCAGGTTGTTCAAAGTGACACATTGCAGAAGAGTATGTGACAGAATCACACTGCTTGCATCAAGAGCCATAGAATATAAGAGGAAAGGAAGAGACCTGAGGTCCCATGGCCTCCTGAAAGTCAAGAGTCCTGTCATCTAAGAACATCTCATTAGCTATCACTTCCACAAAGTTCTTCAGCACCACCCTGGGGACCACACCTTAACACAGGACTGTGTAGAGACTTCTAGATGCAAGCTACGAAGATGTGCATGGATTTTGTTTGTTTTACTTTTGAAAATACTAATGCTTGAACCCAGGGGCTTACACATGCTAGTTAAGTGCTCTATCACTGAGACCCATGCCCAACATTATGTTTACTGTTTTTGAATGTTGTTTAAGTGGAGTAAGATTTGTATCTGGGATACAGGAGCTCATATTATTAATTTTTGTTTTGATTCATCCATTCTACTGATTACAAGTATTGTTTATCTTACTACTTTCTTGCTGGCCATATGAGCATATCTAAAAAAACTATATTCAGGGATGTAATTTTAGGTGATTTCTACTCTTCAGAGTTTGCTCTGATTAATATATGAAGACATTGGAAGATAGCTTTTGGTAAATGCATGAACAAATATTTAGGGTTTTTTAACCAGAATGAGAATTGGTGGGTCATAGACATCTGCATGTCCTTATTCAGCTTTATAAAATATTTATGCGTAATTTCTATTAAAATATCTCTAGAAAATACCAGAAAATAGTTATTGCTTCAACTTATCTGAATTTTTTTAAGTTTTGTCTACTGTTATTGTTTCAAAATAATTCCTAATAAGATTAAGACTATCTTTGAGAATAGAAAATAAATTAAAATTTTAAAGGTCAAAGAGGACAAATTCTTATTTAAAAGTAATTAAAACCTAATTATAAATAGCTTGAAAAAATAAGTCACATACTTGAATAAACCATATCCAAGGTCTATGCTTCTCTAAGAATTTCTGTTCAGTTGCAAGAGCTATTCTAATACAGTGAAGCTTCACACAGTATTTTACACTTTCACTATAAAACATAAATTATATGCTCATTCACCACAGCAGATTTAGAACTAGAACATTGGCTTTACACCCCCTTCAAAATCCCTACCATTTCAAAAATAAAAATGAGTTTCAGTCACTAAAGTTAAGAAAGGAATGCAAAGGCAGATTTCAGAGCCAAGAGCACCAGTGTGATGGATTTTAAATGACAAAGGTAGCTTAAACTGTAAACCAAATAGCATGCAAAAAGATTTTTGATTATGGATAAAATATCTGAAATCAGAGTGTGAGGTAAATTGGCAAAGTTACAGGTATTTAGCTCATAAGTGAAATATTTACCAAATGATTAGCTGTTCTTCCCCAAAAGATGAAAATGGTTTCTACAAGTCAGAATAAATAACATTTTAAAATAATATATTTCAGAAAAATTGAAAATGTAATAAAAACATGAAGAAATATTATTTTAATGATTTGAGTATAGGTACAGATGTCTTAAATTAGGAAATAAATGCAATAGTCATTAAGAGAATATAGCCAACCGAGGCATTTCATGAAATCAACTGAAATAATGGCATTATGTGATGATAAACTTAATTAAAGCACCACACTAAAGACAATTATTATGTCATAATGAAAACTGTAGTTCTGAAATATGACAATAATAAAAACATATAATTAAATGAAAAAAAAAGCTGTAATAAAGTTGGGAAAAAAGCAAATCACAGGGAATAAAACTCTGAAAACAGGCTGAAAGTGCAAGAAATAAATTCTCACCATCATGTCTGCCCAAACAAGAACTGTCAAGGACAACAACAGTAGATAGGCCAAGGTGGACAGGTGGAAGCCCAGGACGCTACCATCATACACAAAGGACTACAGGCAACCGAGGAGTGCTGAAAGTCTTTCTTCCCCAAGGACAAGCACACCAATTGGTTATCCAATACCAAACGGTCAGCCTTGAAAACATACACACAAGTAACATATTATTGACTGAGCAGGCTGTAAATTTGTTCATTTAGAAATATATATGCATATACACACATATACATCATACACATATGTATGAATTATATAGATACACACAGACATATGCATTGCACACACACACACACACACACACACACACACACACACGCAGGTAACAACAGTTAATGAAATTAGAGGCCATGAATTTGAAGGAGAGTGAAGGAGTGTTTGGAGGGAGAAAATGGAAGTGGAGAATGATGTAATTGTATTATATTATCAAAAAGTAAAAGTAATAATTAAAACATTGAGATGACAATGGAACGTATTTATAACCATTAGAGTAATCAGCTAGTAATTGATAGAAGGAAGTGCTGGAAAGGATTTGATTAGAAAGAACATTTGAGATACCTCTGGTTCAAACACTGTTAGGAATATAAGGAAAATCTAATATCATTGAAAATAAACATAACCATGACTCAACACAAGCTATGCATCTCAGAACTACTGTTGCATACTTAGAACACTATCTTAGTTTCATTTTCTGTTGCTGTGGTAAAATAACCTGCCAAAAGCAAGTTATGGGATAAAGGCTTTATGTAACTCTCAGTTCAAGACATTGCATAGATTTTAAGAAGAGAAACCCTCAAAGTGAGAAGGAGATGGTGAGTATTGGTACTCAGTTCCATCCCACCATGCCTAACAAAGAAGTGATTTTCCACTCTCTTACTCTCAGAACTTACAACTAATCAGCCTCATAAATCAAGGTAAAAATAATCAAGAGGGAGAAAGCGATTCCTCTTTGAACTTAATTTTTTGGAAAGCTCTACTACAAGTGTGTTTATACACTTTGCAAATTGTCTCCTAATTTGTTCAAAGTGTATTTCAAAATCATTGCTTTTTTGTTACATCTGTGAGAAGGATGGATTAAGTTTCTTATCATTTGAAGTTTGCTGACTTTCATTTGCAGCCTGAGTGTGGTGATATATTGTGTACCCTAATAAACTTGCCTGAGGATCAGAGGACAGAGCCAGCCACTAGATTAGATAGACATACAGGT
>CABHPH010156873.1:0-50982 GCA_902168325.1 Peromyscus nudipes | reverse complement strand
GTCCTATGCAGTGTTTATGATATACATATTATATAAAGATTTCAAGATAACTAACTGATCACACTAGGCCCAAATATTCCAAATATGAAGGTGGCATAACAATGCTATCAGAAAAGATGGATTTCAATGACAAATTCATTGTTAGGGATAATGACTGAGGACCAGCAGCTTTCCCAGGAACCCTCCAGCACTTCAGTGCAAGACTGGAGCTACTGAGGCACCTAGGCCTGTGGGAGCAGCTAGCAAGTTCTTGACCTTTAAGGTGTGAGAGAGTTGCGGTTCAACTGTTCTGACTGTATTGCTAAAGTCAATTTAATAAATATTTTAATGTATGTGTTAGTATATATGACTGGATCTCCTTAAGCAGAATAATATTCATATAAAATTTTTATTCCTCATCCCACGTCTCCCCCATGTTTTGTTCTCTCTCTCTCTCTCTCTCTCTCTCTCTCTCTCTCTCTCTCTTTCTCTCTCTCTCTGTCTCTCATTTAATTGGTTCAAACCCAATTCATCATATATCCACAAATACGTCTCAATTTATGGCGATCTAATTATATATTTTTTCATCTATACATTAAAATAGTACAAAAGCGATGTGCATTGTCTTATTATTTTTCTCGCTGAGATAAAAGGCAATAATAAAAATAACTTAGGGGAGAACAGGATTTATTTCCTCTTACAACTCCCAGGTCACACTCTATTGCTGAATGAAATCTCGGCAGGGATTCAAGGCAGGATACCTGGAAACAGGAACTAAAGCAGAAGCTATGGAGGAACCTGGCTATGGGCTTTCTCCTCATGGCTTACTCACCCTGTAACTCGAGTTTTAAAATGTACTATAACTAGTTTACATGGATTCAAACCTGCATAACCTTGGTGCTATTAATCTGTTCAAGACTGGCACCCACTCCCAATCCCTGGGCAGGGCCACACATACCAGTTGTTAATCAAGAAATGGCCCTGTAGACTTGCCTACAGTCAACCTGGTAGAATCATTTCCTCAGTGGAGGGTCCTCTTTCCAATTATGTCTAGGTTTGTGTCAACCTGACAAAAACCAACCAGCACAGGCATTCAGTAAGAAGCATGCTACAAATGTCAGATTTCAACCTGTTTCCTATTCCAGCATGTGGTAGGAAGGGCTCCTGTGATGGACAAGAGCAGTGAGCCTCATGTGAGGTCTGTAATCACAACCCATACTCCAGGGCTGGGAATTGCAAAACTGTGAGTGTTTCAATTATGGTAGGGTCATCAGGATATGACCCATTGTAAGCTATCATAAAATCCCACAATGTATATTTACTTAAGTGGGCAACTATTTAAAAAATTCTTTATAAGCGAAATGAGGTGTTTTTATATTTAATCATGTCTATCCAGTTTGATGCCATTTTCCCCCCTGTTATCCACAGTTACAGATCATTTCAATCCACTGTGTCTGAGGAATTTCCTTTAATATTTTCTTGGTACACATTTGCTGGCCAAACATGAAGGTTTGGTTGCTTGAAAATATCTTCATGACTTAATTTGCATAAGATATCATCACTGATTTCATTTCAGCCAGACACTTATTTACTTCATAACTTTAAAGATATAATGTAACTGATACTGTCTCACTGAAATTTGATATTTGTGACCTTTTTTACCCACTTACTGTACAAATCTATGTACTATACATTTTTGCCTTTATTAATAGTTTTTAGTAACTTAATTATAATCTTCATGGATGAGGTTTTCATTGTTCAACCTGATTAGTGTTTCTTGATCTTCATCTGTGAGTTCTTAGTTTTCATTAAATTTGAAAAATTTTAGATAATTTGAAGTGTCTTATTTATTCAAACATTATTCTTTATTTCTAATATATAAATTCATATTTGTTATAGATTACTAACTGAAAAGCCACCAAGAGTAGTCTCCTTTGGAGAAATCCTTTTTTTTTTTTACCCTTCTTCCTCCTCCTCCTGTCTCTTTTGTGTTTCATGTGGGGGAGCATCAACTTCCCTGTTATATCTTCAACTTCACAGCTCTTTCTTTCTACAGTATCTTAGTTTCTATTAATTCCATCCAGTGATCAGTTCATTTCAGTTACTGTGTATTTTATTCCTAGACTTGCATTTTATTTTCTCCTTTTATTTTCTCCTCCCTTTCTTACTGTCTTTATTTTTAATCTTCTAACATACTACTGCATTATTAATAGATTTAGAATTCTTTTCTTCCAGTTCTACCATATCTATCATTTCTTTATTTGCCTCTGTTAGGTGATTTTTTTTCCTCCTGGTTTTAGGTTGCATTTTCTGACTCCTGCACAATGTAACAGTTTTGAGCATTACAGTTTTTCATTTTACTCGTCTTTGCTGATGGGCAATAAAGATGCTTTCAGGTAATTTTTATGCCTTTGTGTCGTGTGTGTGTGTGTGTGTGTGTGTGTGTGTGTGTGTGTGTGTGTTTTCCTTCAAGTTTTGGAACTGAGAGTACTACAGTAGTGTCCACTTGAAGAACTTTTTAGGCTCCTACTAAACCATGGTTCTGCTGGAGCATCTATAGGTATCCTTCACCCCACATGAACAAACAAGTGTTTCTTTTGGCAAGTAGGAATTTAGATAACTTTTTGTGTATGAGTTCTGGAAATCATTTACCATGTAGAACCCCAAAGTTAATCTCATCAGGGTAGGTTTTTTTTTTCTTCCACTCCCCACCCTTCCAAAAAAGTAACTGTTCCTCTGTCATTTTAACTTCCATTATAATGGACCAAAAGTTTTATTTCCTTTGCAGAGATAGAACAGGCTGTGTTGGTTCTCGCCTCCCTTTGCTGAGGTAAGGGAACACCTCCAGGTAGAAGCCAGTGGATGTTTGTGTTAGACAACCACAGTTCTGTGCTGTCTCTTTTCCAGTGATTACAAACAATAACTTCATAAGCTCTGCCCACTCTTTTAATTATTTTGACGAGAAAAGACTTTCATGGCCTTATTATTACATCATAGAGAGGCAGTGTTTTAATTTCATTTAAAGTATACATTGAAATGTTTTCCTGCTGAGTAAAAATTGTATTTACAGCAAAATGTCAAATATGGCAGATTTACTCAATATGAGAATAATAATTTTATCATATGAAAAACACTCCAAAATCTATATAAGATGTCTAAAGGTCAGGTCAGGAATATAAAAAAGCTTTGAACTACATCTGCCCCCTTTCCACGCCTGTTCCATTTGGATCTGAAATCACAACCTGTGGTTGAACAGTCAATCAATGGACTATGCGAGGTAGTATGTGGGAGATGGGTTTGATTGTATTTTTAAGACATTATTATTTCCTTTAAGTGGATTATAACATAATTCAAGAAACCCTGGGATTTAAAAATAATCTTTAAGTATCATTCCTAAAGTGCAAGTTTTCAGAGTATGGGAGAGGCAGTCTTCACTGCAGAGGAGTGCGATGCCTGATACTAACCCTGACAAGTCCATCAGCAGTTCTGTGGATAATTCAATCATTTTACTTTTTCATGTTAACGCCAAGTAATAATGGCAGAAGTGTTTGAAGCCTCAGGCAATGTTCAGACCTTAGGCTGTTCATATTCTTGGAAACTGGGCTCCTTTTTTTCTAGCTTTTTTTTTAATGTTCTTTCCTTCTTCTTCCTTCTTCTTCTTCTTCTTCTTCTTCTTCTTCTTCTTCTTCTTCTTCTTTTGTTTTTTTTCGAGACAAGGTTTCTCTGTGTAGCTTTGTACCTTTCCTGGATCTCTCTCTGTAGACCAGGCTGGCCTTGAACTCACAAAGATCCACCTGCCTCTGCCTCCCGAGTGCTGGGATTAATGGCGTGCACCACCACTGCCTGGCCGTTCTTTCCTTCTTATAACCATTTCCATACCACATAATAATGTTAAATTCATCCCCACTGATTATATTTGGTCACTTGTGGTTACTATGTTCTGATAACTAGCATTAATACAGGAACGTGTCAGTGTTCTTTGGTGACAGGAAGTCCCTAGGGTTTAACTGATTAAATTTACCTGAGATTTAAGTTTCTGAATACCAATTGTGAATAAAAATAAATCACAGTGTCCTTGTAGTATGTTGATAAACCATGGACATTTTACATTCTACCTGACAAATTAAAATTTTTACTTGTCTTTGCTAAATGTCTGAATCCAGAATCTTTATTGGAGTCTGCAGGTGTAATGCTAAGTAGCAAACTTTTTTTTTTTTTGTATAACTGGATGAAGAATACTTACATAAAAATTAGTGGAAAGAGAAAGAACGTTCCTATTGGTTGTCACTGAATGAATCATTTCTTCTCAGCATAGTTCTGGAGTCTGTCTGATATCTTCTGGCCCAAGGTCATTGGTTTGTGGTGCTAACTATACATGCAAAGCCTTTGGAGGACACACCATTGGCTCTTTGTAAAGCTCTTTACCATGAATGACCTTGCAGTTTCTTTCAGTTACAGATGATGTTGATTTCAATAAATGCTAATCCCTTTAACAACAACAGCAAAATTATTTCTCACATCGGTGTTTGCTTGAAAACAAAATAAAACAAAACAAGGTCCTCGTTTCACATTTCACAAATCCCTGAGAGCTGGAGTCTGTGAGGAAGCTAAAATCTGTATGGATTCCAGGGCCCATGATGGAAGAGTAGATGAAATGCTGACCTGTTAAGAAATCCATTTCCTGATTCAGAAAGTTGAACTACAGTGATTACATCTTTGAGTATGTACCTTGATACCATCTGACGTATCTTACAATTTAATTAATACTTTGCCAGGATAGACAAAGGAAATCAGTGCTGATATCTACAAATTTTGGAGAACTCTGAGGAATTCAAAGAGTTAGAAGGACTTATTTTAAGCCTCAGTTTTCTGTTAAATGACTATATGACCTGAAGTGAGTCCACACGGCTGAGATTCCTGCTTCTGCAGAATAACACGAGAGCTAAGCAGTAGGCTCTTCAGTTTTCTTAGAGTTTCTTTCTCAACCCTGTAAGTTTTAAATTAGGAGGATAAAGTTTAGAAAGTTAGAAATAAACACGACTGGTCTGGATTAATGTTCCACCCAGACCCTGATCAGTGCAGACAATGGCCGTGGGGAATAAACCGTGAGTGGATATAATTTTTCATCTTGACATCAAGCTTAGAGGTAGAGCATGCATCAGCTCTTCATGCTCTCCACTGTGGCGTATAAATTCAGCCAATCCCCTTAAAAATTACTTGCACTTCATGTCAGTGTGGACCTCTGGGGGGTTAAATGTTTCCTAAAACCACCACCTTTGTAGTGAGCAGTATTTCTCTTGTTTTCATCCTATGGTACCTCGCTCAGTTCAAAACAGAATCTGCTTCCTTAGAGGACGGGAGAAACTGAAAGTTAAGTCTGTGCTTGTTTTAATCATGTCCGTCTTTACTTATTTACACTTCAGAGGTGTGGATCTGAGTGGCGTCCTTTGATGCTGGTCTCACCTAGAAGTGTTTTATGCTTTTCATCCTCTTCCCACAGTAGCTTGGCCACCTTCTTCCTTAGGAATCTCTGTGATCACGTTAGTTCCCAGCTTCTGGAGTTTTATCAGTTCTCTTCTGCATTCCAGCCGTTACAGTAACAAAATTATTAAAAGGATTTGTAGGAAGAAGCAGAAGGAGGAACAATTCGAATTAAAATCTCTTTCTAATGTTCCCCACCTTGCTAGGAGTTTGCTTTATAGAGGCACAGTGAGTCTGTGCCACGCTGCTCTTTTCTACTTGAAATTAGCCCTTAAAATTAATCTCAGATGTGCTCTAGCTCTCTGATTTTACCCTCTTTATCCCCTTCTATTTTTTTTAATTACCTTAAGTAAGCCAGCTGTTTGTTTAATGTAGTATTGTCTTGTAATACTTAAGCTATTGTAATAAAATACCTCATTCCGGGTAACTAATAAATAAAGAAAAAGCATTTCTCACAGTTCTGGAGGCTGAAGTCCAAGGTGAAGGTTCCTGTATGATGATGACATTGAGACACGCAAATGTCCGATTGCAGACTGTTGACTTTTGACTGTGTTGTCGTGTGATAGGGCGAGGATCTTGTTGATGAGTTTCTATAAAGGTTTCTATAAACCTCTTCCACGAAGTCCTGTCTTCATAATCAAATCACCTCCCAAAAGCTACACACCCTGACACCATCACCTTGAGATTTACATTTCTAGCTCAGGAGTTTTGAAGGAATAAAAACACTTAGTACGTAATGGGTATGATAGAGTAGTATATTCCACACTCTAAGACAGTGGTTCTCAATCTCCTAATGCCTTGGTCCTTTAATATAGTTCCTTAGGTTGTGGTGACCCCCAATCATTGCTACTTCATAACTGTAGTTTTGCTACTGTTATGAGCAACAATGTAAATATCTGTGTTTTCTGATGGTCTTAGGCAGTCCCTGTGAAACGGTGAAATCCTATGAAATCCCTCTTTTGGGATTGAGACCCATAGGCTGAGAATCACTTCAAATTAATCTAATAAATAGCCTGGTATGGTGCCTCATGCCTATACTGTCAGCACCTGAGAGATTGAGGCAGAAAGATTACTAAATCTGAAGACAGTCTGGGCTACAAAGTGAAACACAAAGAGACCCTAAAAGCAGAAAGATTAAAGTGTACTATAAGTATGTATAATTTATTTTAAACATCATAGGTTTAATTTAAATATATAACATCAATATTAAAGTTTCTTTTCCCCTAGAAAATGAAGGAATTGTTCATATATAGAGTCAGAGAGAAATTGAAATGGACCTTTGCTGGGGGTTCTGTGAATGTGTTGCTCTGATTGATAGATAAATAAAATGCTGATTGGCCAGTAGCCAGGCAGGAAGTATAGTGTAAGCAGGATAGGGAGAGAAGAGAATTCTGGGAATAGGAAGGCTGAGTCAGGAGTCGCCAGCCAGAGACAGAGGAAACATGATGTGAAAATACTGGTAAGCCACAAGCCACGTGGCAACTTATAGATTGATAGAAATGGGTTAATTTAAGATATAAGAACTGGATAGTAAGAAGCCTGAGCCATTAGGCCAAACAGTTTAAATAATGTAAGTGTCTGTGTGTTTATGTGGGTCTGAGTGGCTGTGGGCCTGGGCAGGACTGGAGATAACTCCAGCAACAGACCTTGAAGATTCAAAGTAACGGTTGAAGACATCTTGACTTGAGTTGTCTTATTATCATTTGAGATGAATTCTTTTGTTGACTTGTCTGTCTCTTTCACTGGTTTAGGCTTAGCCCCTGTCTGAGCTCAATCATGATAAATTTATATTTTTTACTCATCCTTTAGTTCACCTGGAATCAACACACAGTTTGATTTTTTTATGTGTGGCTGGTAGCAGCAGAAAGCAGTGGGCAACACTCTTAATTCTATTAGTCCAGGTCAGGTTCTTCATTAAGCATTGTTAATTGTATTGTTTCCTGGATTCCCTATGACTGTTAAGTTCTTTCTTTCACATGTCTTCTTTGAGCTCATTAAAATGTCTACACTTGAGTATGTGGTGTTGCCTGGCCAATAGCCTCTTTCAAACACCTCCATGAACCATTGGGAAATTATTAGAATCATGATTTTTCATTATTTAGTTGACTTCCATTTCAACACAGTAATACAGAATATAGGGAGATTCTCTTCATAAAAAATTTCTCTCTCTTTTATTAAATGCTTGCTATTTATTATTACTTATAAGGACAGAGAAATCTGCTACAGAATTAGTGGTTTAGGCAGAATGACTCAAAATACCTTTTTTCATAAAATGGGATTTTATGGCTATTATGCATATATGTTATAAGTTTCAACAGCTGGTCTTCCTCTGTATGACATCCATTGTCCTCATATAGTCAGGAGTCAAGGGTTGTTCATTCTTTTGTTAAAAAAAATAATCACAACCTATACCCATGTGCATATGGGCAGCATTAATTGGACTCAGCAGGTTATTAAAAAACAATTTAATTTAGTACCTTATAAGGAATGATTCAATATACATAATTGTTTGTATAGTCTGAGTGAATCAATGTGATTCTCTATGTTCTGCAAGAACAAAAGAGATGCCATCCATGGTGTTTATTCATTTTCTTTTACTTGGGCTCATTTACGTTATATTTATGATGTTTTTAATATCTTCAGAATAATTGCGTACTTTAAATTGCTAATTGTAAAGATCTCTAGAGACCTCATAGTTAGTGGTTTTTGCTATTTAGTTTCAAACTTTTGAGAAATTCTAGAATTGATCAGAGGTAGTTAACTTAATGTAAATGGGGAAAAACCCTATGAAATTGAATAAAACAATTTTGAGATAAATCTCATTTGAAATATTCATTTGCAATTGGAATATAAATTCATTTCAGAAGTCAATCTGCTGATGAACATGCTTTTCGTGTTAATAAATCATCAATTAGCTAATTTTATAATTGTGCATGGTCTGCTGAGCACTGAACGTCCTCAGTGGAAAATGTTATATGTTCCTTCTCAGGGGCTCTCAAGGGGAATCAAAGTAATTACTGTCAATGGTACTTCACTTGCCAAGTACTGTAAGGAGGGGACCCAGTCACTTGTCATTCTAGACACAGATCCTTTTTCTTAAATTAGGTAACAACCAGAGGCTTACAGAATGTTGAAATGCTTATTTAAAATCAGCTATACAATACACACACACACACACACACACACACACACACACACCTCCCTACACACTCATTCACACACAAACACACACACACAGACACACAGACACACACACACAGACACACACACACACACACACACATTCTTGCTGCAGAAAGAAGATTTGGGATCTTTGTTCATAAGAGAAAAAAATGGGAGTAATGAGTAATAATTGTTCATTATTCCTTCCAAATTCGATTGAACGTATATTCCCTTCCTTAGCTGATAGTGAACTTGTGTGATTTGACACAAGATGACACTTTCCCCTCTTACATCGTAAACACTCCACTAACTGTGTGTTCCCTTAAAATGTCCTTTGCTTCTGATACTTTCCAGCTTTGTTTAGGGATGTTTATACCTGCTTTATCAGGGATGTGCTTGTGTTCGCTGACCCTTAAGGAGAAAAATAAGACCAAGAAACACTAGTTAAAATATGGGCACTGCTGCCTTTGCCCCACCTTCCAGGAAATTCTTCTAGCAAGGATTTCTTCATTTTTTTTTTAAATCGTGGTCTATCTGTTAAACTGTATGAACACAGCTTCTTGTCAGCCACTTCATGCAGGATTTTCTTCCAATTGCTCAGTGTAATAAGTTCATGTGTCACTTTCCATATATCTGCTTTTCTCTTTGATTCCATTCGGTGGTGTCAGAGTAATTTCCTGAACTCCATTTAGACATTCAGGTGTCTTCCAACATACTCCAGACCTGTGCCTTGCAAGGCTGCTCTATTTAATCACTTTATTTTTTTTTCAACAGACTTAAGTCCAAGCAAAAATATTTACAGCCATGATTGGGTTTGAGGGTGGATGATGACATGTAGCAAGGAAACATGCATCCCCAAGGCAGGAGCTGAAAATGAGACTTGCGTGCACACAGGACAAGAGAGGTTCATAGGAACTTGATCAAACCCCCAACACATTACCAGTTGTATTCTAGGACCTTTCTCTTGGCCGTCATCTGACAGCTTGAATGACTCCTGTTAAAATCTTACCTCTGCTTCTTAGAAGTAAGATTAAGGTAAGATTTAGTTAGGATTAAGACTAAATCCCAGCCTTCATTGGTTTTCCCACAAATCTTTTGTTATTAATTATTTTATGAATTTTAACTTTACTATAGATATTAAACAACACATAGAAGAATCACATTTTAAATCCTGGGCTCTTTATCTCAACACCATTTTCTCTGTCTCTTGCCCTGCTCCTTCCTAACCCAGAGAAGAAACCAGCCAACTTTTTCTTCCTCTGCAGATAAAGATAGAAAAATCAGTCTACCCCTACTGTGCCTCTTAAAAGCTTTCCTTTCTATCAGAAAAGGACTTGCAACATTGGGGAATTAGCTTAGGTGGTAAGGTACTTGACCTAGCATTCACAAAGTCCTGAGTTTTATCCCCAGAACTAGCAGCCCATCAGGCTGAGCATAGTGGTACACAACTGTAATGGCAGTACTTTGGAGATGGTAGTCGAAAGACTGAAAATTCAGGGTGATGCTTAGCTACTACAAAATGACTTTGAGACCACCCTGAAACACATATGAAACCCTGTCAAAAACAAAGAACTTGCATATTAATTTATGCTGAACAAATGTAGTCCCTTTGAAGAAAAAAAAATAATAGAGGTGCAAGATAATCTCCTTTTGTCTAGGAATAACTATATTTATGTTTATATAAGAATGAACAGTAGGTATGAGGATGGCTTTTGGGAACATGGGGAAAGAGTGGATGTGTCTCATGTGGAGTATTAGGATGAGGACATGCCAAGGAAGTGGGCAAATGCAGCCGGATTCTAGCAGGGGAGATGGGAAGGCTTGGAGATTGGAAAGAAAAAGAACAAGATGGCGCTGACAGAAACAACAGAGGAAAGAAAAGAGGGATGGCAAAATGTGAGATACGTAGAGAGACCTCGTGTCTTTGAGGGATTTGGATAAGCTGTAACGCTTTCCCATAAAAGCTTCTCCCTCCTTAAAATTTCTGCTTCAAGCTGCAAGTGTGAATTTGAAACACTGTAAAACACAGTAACTAAGCAACAGAGAGAAAGTGTTATGCCAAGAAACAGTGGCATTTTATTTAATATTTCATGATAGTGCACATTGCATTTAGGACTATGTGTAACATCTAGTAACACAGCCTCACATTCTGAAATATATCTATGTGTATGGAGTCCTGATAACCCAATAAGCATTTTCTCAAGCAGCCATAAGAAAATGATTTCCCTCTCTTTCTTACTGTGAATACCAAGATTAAATCATTCATAATCTAACTTAATTTTAATAGTGCTTCTGTGATCAAATATTTCATTTTAAAATTACGGTTATGAAGAAGTCAGGAAAGTACTGGTGACTTGACCAAGCTTTCTCCTTCCACTCCATCTTGCTGCACAAAAATTTTAGAGTGTCCAACTTGTGCCATTCTGTGCTGAGCACTGAGACAAATTGCCCATTACAGGAAGTGTGTGCGGATCACCTGAGAAAAGGTTGTTCTCATAGTGTGGAGGCTGGGCTTCCCCTATACTCAAGAGAGAGAGGAAGTTCCAATATCTAATATTAGGTGGAAATCTGAATAAGGAAAGATATAAATGGGAGTTAAGAAATATCTCTGAACCCTTAAATGATTATTTATAGTTGACTTTTAAATAAATAATTTATTAAAAATGTGTTAAGCCTGTAAATTCAATGAGTAGTTCTGAAATAATGTTTAAAACACGTCAAAATACCAACAATCATGTTGACCTATGACGGTTCATTTGAATAAACTCAAACAGGACACATTAATTCTCCCTATGTAATCATTCCCATTTATTACCTTAATTTACCGTATCTTCTCAACTACACAAAATATTATAGAGAAAAAGCAAGGAAGGCAGTTAGCAGTTTTATATAGAGGCATCATGAAGGTTTTCATGCTAAAGGAAATTCCTAAGAGCAAGCCAAAGGCAGTGAGGAAAGGACCGTTGAAGGTGTCTATGGAGATGACATTTCAGAAAGATCAACAGGTTTCTGCAAAGACAAAGCTGCAGAGGCCTGTGTTAAAACCTGCCTTTTGGAGGTCAATTAAAGTTAAAGGTACGTGCTATAATCTCTTCTGTAAACACTAAATGTAAAACAAGCGCAGTGAAAACATTAGTCGGGGATAGGAATGAAATACTCAGGAGCATTGATTCACCACCTTGTATGATACCAAGGAAGGACTGCAAGATACAGAGCAAATATGGCAATCCCAGATTGAAGCACGGATGCAGAATTTTTTCTTTTCTTGATTTTGTAAATTAAAATAAATTAAATTATATACCAGACTCCACTGATGTTCCTCCTGCCTCTCTCAAATCTTCAGCTACGCCCTTTCAAATCTATGGCCTCCTTTTCTTTAACCATTGTTGTTACATATACATATAAACAAATACATAGCCGGGCGGTGGTGGCGCTCGCCTTTAATCCCAGCACTCGGGAGGCAGAGCCAGGCGGATCTCTGTGAGTTTGAGGCCAGCCTGGGCTACCAAGTGAGATCCAGGACAGGCGCAAAGCTACACAGAGAAACCCTGTCTCGAAAAACCAAAAAAAAAAAAAAAACCAACAAACAAAAACAAAAACAAAAACAAATACATAAATGCAACTTTGAGTCCTTTCTGTGTTGCCAGCATGCATGTGTTTCTAGAGCTGGTCATTGGGTATTGGACAGCCAATCAGGGAGCTCATCCCTGAGGAACACTATCTTGTTAGGGTTTCTATTGCTGTGAAGAGATACCATGACCACGGTAATTCTTATCATGGAAAACATTTAATTGGGTGGCTTACAGTTTCAGAAGTGTAGTCCATTATCGTCATGGTGCAACCTGGTGGCATGCAGGCAGACATGATGCTGGAGAGGTAGCTGAGAGCTATACATCTTGCAGAGGCAACAGGAAGTGAACTCAGACACTGGGAAGTATCTTGAGCATAGGAGACCTCAAAGCCTGCCTGTTGTTGTTGTTGTTGTTGTTGTTTTATCTCTTTTTTGGGGAGCCCACCATCTAGTTCCCAAATACACACAGAGGCTTATTCTTTCTTATGAATGCCCAGACACAGCTTGACCTTTCTTAATTTAAATTTTCTCATCTACCTCTTGCCTCTGTTTTTTTTTTTCCTTTTCTTACTTCTATCTTACTTTCACTCTTACTTTGTAGTTGGCTGTATGGCTGGGTGGCTGGGTGGCTGGGTGGCCGGCCCCAGCATCCTCCTCTCCTTGTTATCTTGCTCTTTCTCCTTTTTCCCCCAGATTTCTCCTTCTACTTAGTCTCCCTGCCTGCCAGCCCCACCTAGCCTTTCTCCTGCTTTGATATTGGCCATTCAGCTCTTTTTTGAACCATCAGGTGTTTTAGACAGGCACAGTAACACAGTTTCTCAGAGTTAAACAAATGCAACATGAAAGAATGCACTACATCTTTGCATCATTAAACAAATTTTCCACAGCACAAACAAATGTAACACACCTTAAAATAATATTCTACAACATCTGCCCCACAGTGACACACTTCCTCCAACAAGGCCACACCTATTCCAACAAAGTGACACAGTCCCTATATTGTGACTCCCTATGAATTGATGGGGGCCAATTACATTCAAACTATTACAAACACTAATTTTATCTCTCTCAGCAATTGTTAATTTGCCTATAGCTCTCCATCTAAGTATAGAGCTCTATGGAAGTTCCACCAGCCATGTTGGTTTATCTACTGGTGTCATTGTTCATTCATGTCTTGTTCAGACAACAATATTGTTGATACTTCAAGGGTATAGCTTCCTTGTTATATCTAGAAGACACAACCTCATACAGACATCCTGTACCTCTGGCTCTTATAATCTTCCTGGTCCCTTTTCCTAGACGTCCCCTGAGCTTTAGTTGTGGGAGTTAAGTTGTAGATATATCAGTTGGGGATGGATATGCCACAGTTATATTTTTTTTCTCTGCACTTTAACTGGTTGTGGCTTTTGTGTTAACCTCTGTCTGCTGCAGAGAGAAGCTTATTTGATGAATGATGAGAGCCATAATATCTGTGGGTATAAGGGTAAGTATTAACAATGCGTTAAGCGTTATACTGGTTGGGTAAAGTGGCAGTAGAAAGTGCTCCTCTGTGGTTCTTGGCTAGGTGTACAATACTATGCATGGATTCCCTCCATTGAGCAGGTCTTAAGACCAGTTGGACAGCTGTTGGTTACCACCAAGATGTAAATATGACTATGGGACCTTTAGGGATATCTTGTCATGCTGGTCATTGCTGTGATTATGGGTATTACATATAGTTAGGTAGGATTATTGATTGATTTTCTCCTTTGGAAATTTGCATAACACTTTCTAGGACTGTCAGAGCTAGTTCACATTTTCAAAAAAAAGTTGAGGAATGAAATGCCAACCATTCCAGTAAATGATGATATGCAATACTTAAGAATAAATCTAGTGGAAGATATTTAAGATGCCTACACTGAAAAACTGCAAAACACTACTGAGAGAGATTTAAACCATAAATAATGGGAATTACACATTGATTTCATGTATTCAAAAACCGAATATTGTATGGAAGTAGGGTTTTTTCCAAATAAGATTACATTTTTCATATTTCAATGGAATTATAATTATTTGTAAACAGAGTAACAAGCAGATTTGAGTCTATGTGGCAAGGAAAGTACCCAAAATTACCAAGTAATATTAAAAACGAAGTAGTAAGTTTCACTTTTAAATACTTTGAAATTTCCTTTTAAGCTGTGTAATAAGGGGAATCTGGTGGTAGAAAGTACAAAAATAGATCAAAATCCAAAAGTGAAGTATGGAAATATACTCAGTAGTATGAAGGCCAAGGAGTGAAAAAAAACCCAAAAACCAAAAACCAAATTATTTCAAAAGAGGAATAACAAGTCTTTTTTTTTTTTTTTATCAAATGAACTTGACAGTGGACAAAAACCACAGAAAGGAAAAGAACGTTAATCCTCATTATATTCAGACACTGATCTGAGTCACATCACACACTCACTGTAATATCAAGATAAATGCACTAATGCTTGAGACTTTCATTGGTGAACAGGATCTGACAGAGATTGTGCACATTTTAAAAAAAATTAAAGGAACAAATAATGATTGTATATCTAAATGTAAAATTTATCAGATTACTGTAAGAGAACAGGAAAAAAAATATAAATTACCTTGAGCTTGGCAATGACATTTTACTTACAACTCTAAAGGCATGGTCCATGAAATAATTGATAAAATGGACTTAATTAAAATGTGAAAGTTCGGCTCTGCTGAGGACATTGCCAGTCAAGAGATGAAAAATTAAAGCCACCAAGTAGGGAGAAGTATTGAAAATACGATACAAGAAATTTTACCCTAAATAGATATATCATTTTCGAACTCGACTTTAGCAAATGACCTGATTATAAAGGGACTACAAAGTCCTGACCAGACGCCTCATCAAAGAAGATAGATGATGGCAAGTTTGGGTACCACAATGAGTTGGCAGCACACAGATGATAGACACCCAAATCCAGAACTCCTGCAACAGCAAATGATTAGACTGTGAAGTTACAGGAACTTTCAATCATTGCTGGAAGGAATGTAAGATGGTATAGTCGCTTTGGAAGACAGTCTGATAGTTTTGTTTAAAACAAGGCATACTTTTTTTTTTATCAAATTATCTAGCAATCAAACTCTTAATATTTGTGTAAATGAGTTGAAAATTTTGTTTCACAGAAATATGTAGAGTACCTTCATTCATATTGAAAGGTTTATAAATTGATCAGGATGACCTCCTTGAACTGAAGGATAAACTGTAGTAGATCCCGAAAACAGGGTATTGAACGCTAGACAAATAAAATACAACACAGCACCATGAGAATATGTGAAAAAAACTTAAATGTGTATTTTTAAGTAAAAGAAAGTCGTATATGTGGCAATATGTGGCATTTGACTTCAAGGATGTGACTATCCAGACTCAAGTGGTCACTAGAGGGTTGGGATAGAAAGGATAAGTCAATAGAACACAGGAGTCTCTTGGAGAAGTTGATAATAATCTGGATAATACAATGACAGATACGTGACATTATATGTTTGTCCAGACCAAAAACTGTAGGACACCAAGTGTGACTCCTACAGCAAACACAAAAATAGGATAATAATGATATGTCAGCATGGGTTTGTCAGCTACAACCAATGACTGGATTTATTATTGGGGGAAGGCTTGAATGTTATGGAAGCAGACAGTACATGGGATATTTCTGCATTTTTTCTCTCTTTCTTTTCTATGAGCCTAAAATACCTCTCTAAAATTAAACTCTTTTTATTAAAAAAAAAGAAAACCAGAAAAGACGATTTGATATATCTAAAAAACGTAAAATGGTTTCTTTCCATGGGCTGAGGTAAGCTTTCTTGAAAAGGTAGACAGAAAGTTGTAACTGTAAAAGAAATGAAAAGTGAATTAGATATAAAAATTAAAAATACAATGTTTGTTCAACTGAGAAATGAAATAAATATACATACTGTATCCAAAACAAAGAATTTGGTAAGTAGTCTGAATTAATACTTTTATAAATAAAAACATCAATAAAGAAGTAATAACTCTAGGTTGGGGAGTTCCCTCATCTGTAAAGTATTTGCTGTGCATGTACGAAGATGCAGGTTTAATTCCCATCATCTATATAAAAAAAAGCCAAGCATAGAGGTACAGGCATCTATAACCCCAGTGCTGTGCGGTGGAGGGCAGAGACAAGTGGATTACTGAAGCTCATTGGCCAGCTACCCCAGCCAAGTCAATAAAGTTCATGTTCAATGGGACCCTGTGTTCAAAACTAAGTTGCTGTAGGTAAATACTCAATGCCAAATTTGGCCCCCACATACATCTGAATACAAACCAACAAGCACACGTACACATATCTACACCCACACAAAGAAATTTCAACTCTGCCTTATGAAATAATTTTGATTGATAAGTGCAAAGGAATGGAGAGAATATTAAACCATTACCAAGTAACACAGAAGTGTTTGCCACAGCTACATTCTACTAGTGAATGCTAAAATTGTCGGGTAAATATGTAAACAGAAACGACATCCGTACATTCTCATAATTTCTCCATCCCCAAGATATTTACAAAGCAAAAGACATGAGCTTTGCAGTGAGAACTGCCAGTGGGGTACTGTTTTATGTCATCAATGCTAACATCACCAGCAATGCAGATCAATGGCATTTGTCCCTGATACAATAGGCTGGAGTGGTCCGATCCCCCTGGGGTGTCGTTATTGTGTGCAGAATAACTTCACATTCGTTATGATGAAACATTAGATAGACAAACTGACATTGGAGGATACTCTAAGAAACACCTGAGCAATATTCTATGACCTGTGGAAGCTCTGATCTAGGAGGAAGGAACGAGTATTGTCACCTGCTTGAGGACATTAGCATGCCCGAGAACAGTGGCATGACTGGGATCCTTGATTAGTTCGCAGTAAAATGACATTGGTGAAAAGAAGAGACAAGCCCCTCTTTCCAGGCTGTACGCTGCTATGTCAAGGTTATTCCAGTAGTTGTGATTAATACGCTGTGGTTGTGTGAGATGATAACAAGGAAACGTGGGTGCTAGCTCTGCAGGAAATCTCTGGACTATAGTTTTATTTCTTCTGTAATATAGAATATAATTTCAGAAAAATATGTGAGTCAAGCAATAGCTGTCACACCTCCCATGGATTAGATTAGCTGTCCCCTGTATCCTGTGCATATGAATTCCTCTATGTGTATGCCTACTCTTATCAAATGGGACATAGTATATACAATATCTATAGCCTGTTCTGAAGAAAGTAGCTATAGCGTTTCAGGTTGCTGTGGTGTGGGTCATATAAAACCTGGTCTTGTAAACTTGTAAATTTATCATTACTTTCATTAAGAATAACTCCCTGTAAGCACTTAGGCCCACTTCTCTGTAGGAAAATGTTACATTTATACGGTTATTGAATATCTGCTGTGGTTACTTTGATGTCAAGTAAAATCATCGGTCTATAGAAACTCTAAAGGTTATGTTTCATGTACCAATTAGTGAAAGACAAGATGGATCCCCCAAATCAAATTAATACAGGCAGTTGTCTACTCTATTCAATTTATGAGCCAAGTTTAAATAATCTTTGTAGTAAGAATTCTACTTTGAGATTTTTAAGGACAAAAATAAAACTGAATTTCAAAAACTCTATTCAGCACCATAGGGCTATGAGATTTATTCAGAGAGAAAATTCCTTTCAACTTAAAAACTGTCTCTGTGTGCATGAGGAGTGCTCATATTTGCTTGCCCACACGTTCATGTGGAGGCCAGAGGTAGACGTAGAGTGCCTTTTACTGTTCTTTTATACCTCATTTCTCTGAGACACAGTCTACCACTGATGTTTGAGCTCACTGATTGGCTAGAATGGCCGGCCAGTGAGCTCCAGGTATCTGCCTGTCTCCCCTTCCCTGTCTGTGCTATGATTATAAACATACGTGCTCACACCCACCACCTTCCCATCCCAAAGCACACTCAGCATACCTAACGGGTGGTGCATCAGACATCTCACGCTGCTAAATAAGAATGGGGATGGGAAAAAAACAAACAAATAAACCACATATCAAGTCAGATGAATGTAGTGAGTGTCAGTGAATGTAGCCCTTAGGTAAACTTGTTCTGAACTGCAAACAGAAGCAAACACTCTAACAGGGCCCTCAAGGAAAATGCATCTGATGCTCAAAGTCCTATCTTCGGAAATGTTATTTAAAGATGCACATTGCTCATTCCTTTTTCATGTTTCCTTTGCCATTTTCAGAGGTGTCAACTAATGATCAAATATGCCCATTATCTTTTTTTCTTGTGGTTGTTTTCCAGCCAGAAAAAATGAAAACAGAGTGCAGAAGTCGGAGATAAATGTTCACTCCATGTTCTAAGGCTATAAATTTTTCTTTATGCAACGATTTGCACTGTCGATAAATACAGTGTTCAGTCAAATGTTGGTAGTAGTGTTTCCACTGTTCATTGGCAGTGTTGAAGGGATAGCAAAAGGACACGTGGAAATATGGGAACTTTGTGTCTACATTTTTTAAAGGTCATTCACTTGTCCCATAAGAAAGACCTGCCCTCGCACTGTGGAACAAGCATGGTGCATTAACTTCCTAAGAGCCGCTGGGGAGTATTTAAATGAACTCAAAGCTTAGAAGTAAATACAATGCCAAGTGGCATTACTTGCTGTCCCTCAAAGAGTTTACTACCCTGCTAAATTTATTAACTAGGGCTAATGTCTTACATATTTCTTTCATGTCACTTGAGGCTGGTTTTGTAACAATGCAAAGTGAGAGGTCAAGTACTTCCAAAAAGACACTGAAGACCAAAGTTTTTGCTTGCTCTTTAATACTTAAGGAAACTGAGCTAGATCTTCCTTTACTACAAGGTGCATCACAGGGGGCGTTATTTGAGTTCTTTCTGATTTTTCATCTATTATAAACTTCCCTCTCAGAGCTGCTTTAATTATATCCCCTAGGTTTCAGGATATTGTGTTTTTGTCTCCATTTGATCAGTTGATCTCCTACCCAATTTCTTCACCGAGCCACTGATCATAAAACCACATATTGTTTGGTTTCCATATTTGCGAAAATTCAGTTGTCTCTCTTGCTGTTGGTTTCTAGGTGTATTCCACTCTCCTGTGATAAAACACAAGAAGTTATTTCAAATTCCTCATATTTGTGAAGACTTAATTTATATCCTAAAATATTATCTACATTAGAGAACATTTCACGGGCTGCTGTATTCTGTAGCTGTTAGGTGGAATAATCTGTAGATTCCCACACAGTCCATTTGGTCTGTGGTGCCATTCAATTCTTAAGTCTCTTGGTTGTTATTTTGTCTAGATGATATATCTGTAAGTAAAAGTGTGGGACTAAAGTCACCCACTTTTATATATTGAGGTCAATTTGAGCCTTTATATCCAGTAATATTTCCCTCATGAAACTGAGTGTAGCAGTGTTCTGTTTGCATATATTTATAATTGCTATGTTCTGTTGATGGATTTAACCCTACCTCAATCTGAAGACCCTCTTTGTTTCTTTCAAGTAATGTTGGTTACAATTCTGCTCTGCCATATGTGGATATAGTAAATATCTTGCTTTCTTTGGGGTTCTCATTTGTTCGTGGTAACTTTTTTGATCCTATTAATTGCAACCTGTGTTTGTCTTCCCCAGAAAGGCACATCTCTTGAAGGAATCCCCAAATTAGGTGGTGCTTTTAGCTTAATTTGCAAAGCTGAATGCTGCACTTGGAGAATTGAAACTAACATTCACAGCTTTTGAAAGGTGTGTATTAATTTCTATCACTTGTTGTTTTTGTAATGTTTGATTATTTTCCAATCCCCATGTGTTTTCCACTCTTTAGTGAAATTTAATCTTTCCTATATTGTCCTGGCTGTGTGTATCTCCTTCTTCTATGTAGTGGAGAGTTTTTAAGTATCTTCTGCTGTGAAGGTTTAATGAATGAACATCATTCCACAATCGCCTGATGTATTGAAGAGTTTGGTAGTATTTTAATCAGGTTGCTTCTTTAAGTGGGTTAGTATTTCCCTCTTGCAGTTTTCAATAATTTTTCTTTATTTGATACACTTAGTGTTTTTACTATAAAATGGCATGGAAAGAATCATTTCCGGTTTGTTTGAGTTCTAAATGCCTTCCTTGACCTGGTTGTACACTAGTTGGGATTTTTCTCTTATTGTTTGTTTATGTTTTATATGTCTTTAATTTGTACCTCAAAATATGGAGGACACATTTTAAAATATAGGTATAAAGATGACTTTCTGAATAGGATTGTAATAAACAGGAAACAAATAGGATCAAAAAAAAGAATTACATAAAACTAAAACCTTGTGTATAGTAATAGAAACAACAAAGTGAGGAGACACCTCAGAGAGTAGGAAAATTCTTTATATACTATTTCTGATAAGGGAGTAATGCCAGAATATATAAACAACAATTTATGTTGACATACAAATGTCTTCTTCCAGGACTTTATTGTTTTCTTCTACTTTAATTGTCCTTTCCTCTAGGTTTTTACAGCGTTCTTGCCATTTTTTTTGTCTGTTCCTCTATATAAGCCTCTACCTTTTTCGTGATGTTATTCATAAGGCTGTTTTCTTCTGCTTCTTCCAATTTTTGATGATTAGCTCTAGATGTTGGAGGAGGGCTAGGTTCTGGTGATGCTGTATTGCTGTTCATTTTGTTGTATGTACTTCTGCCTTGAGGTCTGCCCATCTCCTTGTGCTCGATCTTGGTCTTATTGGTGCACTTGGTGCAGAAAGAGCTGACAGATTCGGGAAGTCTCTCTCTCTTGTCCAGATGGGACTCTCTTGTCCAAATGGGAAGTACAAGGCAGGTTGGGACCTTTGTCCAGAAGGGAAGTCCGGGACAGGATGGGAGGACATACAAATGTCAACAGAACTAATAAACCAATCAGTGATGGCCAAATAAACAGAACACGCCTCAGATGAAGAAACAAAATGGCTAATAAACACATGAAAAATATCTAATCTTGTTAGCCATTTGAGAAATGCAAATCAAAATTATATTAATATTCATAAAGAAAATAAATTAAGCAACATATGCTGTGAAGAGGTGCAATAAAAGAGAACCTTGCTTCCCTGCTAGTGGGAATGTGAATTCCATAGCTGCTAAGGAAACTTCTTCATAAAACTGAAAATAGATTTCCCCTATGGGCCAGACAATCCATTCCTGAATATATACTCAAAGAATCAAAGGCAGCATGCAGTAGAGATATTTCTCAGCTCATCTCTGTTGTAGAACTATTCATAATTGCCACAATATGAAATGAGACCATATAATGAATATATATGATATATATATAATGAGTGTATATATAATAATTTTATACATTAAATATATATATATTAAGGGACTTGAGAAGAGGAGGGAGGGGAAACTGTGGTCACGATGTAAAATATGAGGGAAGAATACATTTAAAAAAATAAAATTAATGTGTAGAGGTTACGGATTATGTAATATTTATTCCTAAATGGGATGTTTATAACACAGTTCCTCATCCCAAGGGTGAGGGATCATCGTTGAAGATGGAGCAGAAAGATTGTTAAGAGCCAAAGACAGCAATTGAACACAAAACAGTTTTCTGTGCACACCAGGACAATCGCACATATGAAGGGATAGCAGTTGTGATTTCATTCATAAACAAGACATGCACAAATGCAAACTGGACAAATTTCCAGGGTAGAGGCGGGTTGTCGTCAGGAAGTTCCACCCATAGCTGAAGAGCTTTTGCAATCCGCAGCTGTTGGGAGAGATAGATTCAGTTTTCTTTGGCAGTTCCTCAGAGGCTCCCCACATTGCAATAGATGGTCCTACAACCATGCTCATACAAGGAGCATTAAGGGATCTTATTGTTTTTTTTTTTTTTAAATGAAATTGGAGAGTGGATAGAAAAAGGGAGGTAAGGGGGATAGACTTGACCAAAACATATCACATGCATGCATGAAATTCTTAAGCAGTTTTGAAAAGACTGAAATTGTTTTATTTTTAAGGAAAAGGCATCAAACTAGAGATTATCTAGTTAAACTAAATAAGCCAGATTCAAAAAGACAGGTATCACATTTTTTTTTCTCATATGTGGATTTGAAAAACATCCAAATATATTACATCGATCCAGTAGGAATAGTGTGGGAGGCAGCTTGGTGAACTGCTGAGCAAAATGCAAGCCATCTCAATTATCACAGCAAATGAAGTTGTCACGAGTAGTGGCAGATGCAGCTTTCTCTGATACTTGCCTTCTAACTGTGTAGATGCTCTAAATGGTGATACAGATACTTAGTGGTGCGTTTTAAATCAATGAGGACTTCTTGTCATTTTCAAAATGATTTTTCACGTGAGTTACTTGAAGTACCAATGATTCTCTCATTGCATCACAAGTTGTTTTGTATTTAGAGACTGAAAATTGGCTTCGGTAATAATGATGTTTGCAGAATGCCATGATGAGCTGAGGAAGCCCATAGTGAATGTTTGAAGAGTGGACAGAGTCCTGAGTGAATATAGATTGTACACACTGGCAGGGCCATGTCAAGGACCAAATGTCACAGACCTATTGAAACTTGGAGAAGCTTTCCCCTACATGAGGATCAGAGGAATGAAAGGGCCCTCCTCTGTCCTGAGTGCGAATGCTGACAGTGTGCAAGTATGACTTTTTTTGTGAGGGATCCACCAGTGTGTGCAAAACAGCAACCTCACTTCCTCCTCCTGATGTTCACATTCTGAAATTGCTCGCTTACAGACACCTACCATAACTAGCTAACACCTCCCGCCGTGATGTAAAAAGTAGGCATGCTAAAATTCCAGGTTGTAGTGTAGCTGGTACCCTCTATTAGAGTATGCACAGGCCACTCTACCTTAAATTCACTGCACTTTTGTCCGTGTGTCTGTCCTCTCTTCATTCCCTTTGCAGACCCTAGACAGGGTTCCAGGACCCAAGCCTTGCTGGATGCTGCAATATGGCTTAGGTTAGTTAAAATGAGATTTTGGTTGGAACCTGTGCTAGTTAGCTGTAGGTCATTTTGGCCTCTTACTGAAACAACTTAATGGAGGGTGGGTTTATTTTGACACGTGTTTTGGTGAGGCATCCACTAAGATGTCATAGCATCTAGGACCGTTCCATTCATCCCTATGGGAAGAAGTGGTCATTTGGGTCTTGTCTCAGGGGATTAGGAAGCAGGGAGAGCTTAGGTGAGTGGGGTTTGACCTCAGTGTTCAACCCTACATCCTCCAGCTTGCCCCCACCTCTAAAGACTTTGTGACTTCACAGACTATCATTACCAACTGCAGAGCAAGTGTTCAAACAGATTAGCCTGTGGGGGACATCTAATTTTAAAACCATAACAAATCCATCATATCTTTGTGAAGTCCTATTTTCTTACAAGAACATAAAGAGCTCAGGAGGTGTTCAAAGGAATCAAACCAACATCATGATGATTAAAATTACTAAGACCATACTGAGGTTTCCTAAGTGCCTATTGAATAAAACATGAAGAGTTGCTTGTGCCCATTTTCCATCTCCTCCCACTTCTCTCTTGTCTTTCATTTTGTTTTCTGAAACTGTTTCCTGTAAACTTTTCTCCAGTTCCCACTTTCCCTTTTTGCTTTTCTACAATTATGTCTTAGGCTCAGGTATAATTACAACTTTATCTGCTTCAAAAGAGGCCAATGATTGTAAAATGCTGACAATACCTTGAGGGGTCAACCATCAAACCTCGGAGAGAGGGTTGTAAATTGTTTAAATTTAATTAGAGAATGGTGTGCCTTCTTCATTCCTTGATTATGTTCCTTGCCACTTACTGCTTTGGGCTTGTATTATAAATAATTGCTCGTTTTTGTCCGCTCACAAAATATTTGCTAAGTATTTAAATAAATGATGAGCACAATTTCACTTAGACATATTTATTGTTGCTACCACATTCTTTGAGATGCAACAGTGCTAAATCTGTACAAGTGAAGGTGAAAGGTACTAATGCTAAGCTCCACGTGGCTGCCCATAAGCATAGATCTCTTTCCAGCTGAGCTCAGACTAGTCCTCTGCATTTCCCCCAACATGGCATTTTTAGGAGATAAAATGTATTCATTAGATTTTTGAATTCCCAATGTAGCATGGCTGCCATCTTTCTCCTAACTGAAATGAATTAAAATAATTGCAAGTCAATTTCTTTGTAGCCCTCATTTGCATTGAGGATGTAGCTTAAGACACAGCCAAAGCAAGAGACTAATAGGAGGTGGCTTCTGTTGTCCCCTCCCTTCTCTAGTAAGACTGAACCCACTTTCTGGTTTTCTGTTAATTTTCAAAATTGAAGTCTTTGCCTGGAAATGTATTATCAAGACTAACACAGCTTTGATTTAAAATGTACCTTCTCTTCAAGGCCTTCCCTGGCAATCAAATTCTCAGGCATCTCAGGCAAAAATCGGCATCCAGAGGCTCTGTAGAAGAGAAAAAAAATCACAGAACTGTATCACATGCCTAAGCCCAAACCCATCTCCTTGGAAGAGCAATGAGAGGTAGACAATAGTTTTAGACCAACCAACAGATTTGCCTCCTTCCAACAACTGTGGGTATCAGCCCCTTGGAAATAATGATTACCTGGAATAAGTTCCCCTCAGCCAGGAGATAGATGAGAGGGGAAATTTAACAGGTAGTGGGAAGTATTTGCCACAGGACAGAATGGTAGGTTTGGTTCTGCAGCATTAATTATTACCATAAATTACCCATTCTCACCTCTTGTCGTCCCTTGTGGGGAGAAAAAAGGCTTGCTCATCTCTAATCTTCAATCTTTGGTACATAGGTACAATCTATTTATTTTTCAATAAACATATTCTGGCTTGATGATGCTTGATAAATGCTACTGTAATGTTTTTGTTTGATGGTATGTGACATGGTTGGATAGCTGAGGAAATTTTTTCTAAAACAGGAGATATCAGAGGGTTTTTTTAAACTGAGAGTCAGATCTTAGTCTTATTATTCTTTATTGCTTTAGATGACAAATACCTTTTGTGTGTGGGGGGGTTGCATCACGGGTGTACTAATGTACAAGGCGGTCAGAGGACAACTTTGGATGTTTATTTCTTAGGTACCATCTATCTTACTTTTTGACATAGAGCCTCTCACTGGTCTGAGTTTCCTGATTAAGCCTGTGATGAACCTAGGGATCTGCCTGCCTTTGACCCCAGAACTGAGATTACAAGCGTGCTCCACACACACACCTGGCTTCCTATGTGCATTCTTGGGGTTGAACTCAAGGTCTCCGTGGTTATTAGGAAAACTTTTACTGAGTGAGTCATCTCCCCAGTCTGAGAAACACTTTTGAGGATAAGTGAGAATTGATCTTTATGATACTTCTTAATATGGAACTGACCAAGTTGTATAAAAAATAAAATAAAATAATTACTTCAAATGTATGAGTAGTGTCATTTGGAATACAAGTAAGTGATGTATCCACTTATTGTAAAGACTAAATAAATAATTTTCAAATATAAAGAATTACACACATATATAGATTATGTAAATAATTGTGACTATACATAAGAAGGACGTGTCCTTATCTCCTTAAGCAGTGCATAATCTATATTAAGTTCTTTTCGGACATTTTTCCTCAGTTCTTACATTTTTCAGTCTTGTCTTCCTTTAATCTACTTTTTGGTACATTCAGGAAGTTAGTTGCTTTGGAGTATGATAATAAGCCTATAGAGTCACATTATAATGTTTTGTAAATGTCACCTGCACTATTGTGTTCTCCACTTGGAAAAGTGTCTCACCTAGGAAATTTCTTCTAATACAAGCAATAAATAAACAAGCAACAAACAATTGCATTAGAGGTAATTTTTATGATACATTTGCCATTATTGCTACATTATTTTTTAAGCACAGAGGTGATAGGTCACCCTCAGTTCTTCATGCTCCCTGCTATGAGTACATTTTATATCTTTTTAACTCAAATGTAGCCCATCAGAGGAACTATGCAGGTGTCTCTCTGTCTTCTATGTAGAACGTAGAGATCACTTCTGAGGGTCCTGTGGATTTCTTGCTGTAGCATTATTCCTCATAGATTCCCTGTGGTTTCTATGTACAAAGGATTCTCGGGTTACCCTGCATATACCGGCTTGAATAAAAGCTATTTCAAACTTGTAAAATTAACCACAATATTGTTGATTAGACAACTAAACACACATGTGGGAGCCCGTTTTCAGGTTCCTAGTGGCCTTACCCAGCAGGTCTGCATAGAGGGGATGATTGGATCAGGGGCCTGGGTGCTGGTATCTGAGATGGTCTGCACTTGGTTGTGGTGGGGGGAGGTCTTTTGCTCTACCCCTTGGCATTTCTATAAGTACCCTAGGACAGAGACGATCAGGGCCCATTGGAATAGGTTCCAGGCCCTCTCGCGGCTATCTTGTATTTTTGTTTATCTCCACAATCTAAATCCTTCTATCTAATATTTCCTGCTGATCGCAATAAAGAAAACTCTAGGGAACTGTGGGGTTGGTGGGTAAACACCCCTCACACACATTAATGTGTGAGGAATGTGGTGTGGGAAGAAGGAGCTGATCCCAAAGGGCCTGTTCTTCCTTCTGTTGTGTGAGTATGGACCCAATTCTGTCTGTCCATCCAGAAAACACAAAGTGCAGGGAAGAGCAACCTCTTTCATTGAGCTTTGACTTTTGATTTTGCTATTTTTAAAAGGACTCTCGAGAACTGAAAGATTAAAGGAAAGCAGTCTGTCAAATAGCTGAAAGAAACTACTTTTGGCGCCCAGCTTATGCATGTAAGCTTACAAACAACAGCCCCAGCTCTAGCAGAAAACCAAAAGAAAAGGGCCAAGAAATCCCTCTGTCCTGTGTACTCAGACAATGTTGCTTCTCTCGTGGAGGAAAAATGAGTAGGATGACCAGCTTTGGGCTCCACGTTGTGTTGAGAGGGTCAGATGGCTGTTTAGACTGTATGTGAATCTGACATTCTGATATGCTCCCCTGCCTGCCATTACAAGGGAAAGTTCTAAGAGGCAAGAAGGGCTGTCACTTGCCTGAGCTTTTACTATTGTTGTTCATGGCCTCCCACACCAGTTGATTTTGAAGATCAGAAAGGTACTTCCTGTGATGCCTAATTGTGACTGTTGGGAGAGACGCCTGGGAGAGGAGCAAACATTCCTCTGGGTGTTTCTGTGAAGGTTTTTTCCCAGAGACCCTTCGACCATGAGGACCCTGACTTAGAAATGGTTTAATTTAATGGCGGATTCAAATGTTAAACCAACTGTTTTGTGGAACTAAGGGAGATGGCACCTCACTGGAAGAAACATATCCCTGAGAACATGCCCTTGGTCTGTTGACCTGGCCCGTTCTCTTATTCCCTACGCTAGGATCTCTGCTTTCCTTAAGTTCAGTAGCTTGTGCCACATACCCTTGTCACTCGGTAGGGACCGAAATCTGTGAAGCTGAGAAATAGATAAATCCTTCCTTTTTATGTTATTCCCTGGCGTAATTTGCTCTTGGCAACAGACCTTTGTCTGTCCCTTGGTACGTTGTCTTTGCCTTTGTGTCCAAGTCACCTGTATTTCCATTGCCCTTTTCAGGCCACCTCTGCAAATAGAGTGTGTTATGACTGACAAGTGTTACTTCCTTTCCGAGGATCCTGATTAAAGACTCCTTTGCATCTCACCTCATTGCACTTACATTGGCAGGCCTAACCTAATCTCTCTTGAAGTCTGAGCTATTCTGCTTTACCCATGCTCCATATCTTACCTTCCTTCCCACAGAGGATAAGGTTCCAATTGCATCTATTTGTCATAGGCTGTTGCCCCTCTAGCACAACAGAAATGGTTAGAAAACCATTCTTAACCAATAGGAAATCTTTCTCTTATTCTGACATCCATTACTGCTTTTATTATTAGCACAAAAGCAAAGTAAATGATCTTGGGAGATCATTATTCCACATTGATACATTTGAAAATAGCCTCCATGCAAAATGCTGAA
This sequence comes from Peromyscus nudipes, assembly GCA_902168325.1. Classification (NCBI taxonomy): domain Eukaryota; kingdom Metazoa; phylum Chordata; class Mammalia; order Rodentia; family Cricetidae; genus Peromyscus; species Peromyscus nudipes. The sequence continues at coordinate 22,807 of CABHPH010156873.1, read as the reverse complement.
GGCATCTTTTAATTATTATTGTTTCTTCCTGATACGTAGGAAGGGTAAGTCCTGTGATTGATTCCTGTGCCTATGCCACACAAACATTTTAATTACATGAAAAATTGTTAGAGTTTAAATTAGTGGGTAGCTAGCATTATTCAGGTTTTATAAGAATAAATACCCTCTGGCAACCCAACTACCATTGTAATCTATATTTCTGTTTTTCTCTAATGACAAATATGTTCAATGAGAAATGGTGTAAACAACAACTAACTCCGAGAATGGTGTCAGTATCACTTCCTTTATTATTATAACCTTGAGAACTCAACCTACAGGATCGTTAGGGACACAACAGACTAAAACCTTTCATCACTTTGAGTGTAGGATTATGAAAAGCAGGACTTGTAATTTTTGAGTAAGAATAGAAGCAAAAATAATAAGATTGCAACAGGTTACTCACTGACTGCAAGGAGAGCGCCAAGCTCTAAAGCAATTAATTGCTGCCCTCAACCAGTGGGAGGAAGCGGGAGGTGGGAAAGGAAATGAGGAATTCAGGTAATTGGTCCCCTGTTTGAAAACTTAACTAGTAATTGTCATGATGCACACAGGCATGGATGTGTTTTGCTGACTGTGGTAAACTATCATGGATGAAATTCTGGGGCATGGTCTACCTATCAAGCAGTTTACATTTTACTCTTATTCTTTTCTTTTATTGAAAATATTTTTTCATATAATATATCTGATAATGGTTTCCTCTCTCTTTTCTCTTCCCAGATCCTCCCCACATCCCTATCCTTCCATCTCTGTGCCTTTTTTAAATCTCTTTCTCTCTCTTAAGAAAAAAAAATAGGTAAATAAATAAACACAAATAAAACAAAACGAGCAAATGAATAAATAAACAAAAAGAAACGCACACACACACACATGCACGCACGCACGCACGCACGCACGCATGCACACAGGCACATATGCACGCAGTCTGCTGAAGATGATGGGTTTTCCTAAGGAGAAAGAGGACTGCCTTCTACTAAGGGTATATGAGTAGCTTGCACTCCCCTGCTCGACCTTCCAAACAAGCTCCCACTTAGATTTTTAAATGACTCATTGGCACATTGAATAGAAAATAATTAGTTCTTAGAAACAGATTAAACACACCTTTTCAATAAATCTATTTTCTTTAACCCTTAATATTAGGCTCAGAGCATCAATTGCTAACATCAATTCTGGGCATTATAAATTGTCCAATATCTTACAGTTTTAGCATGGATTTTTAGAAACTTAGTAATGACATTTACCTACTGACACTTTTTTCTTTATTATTATTATTATTATTTTAATTTAATTTTTAAGTTGTTTTTATTTTACATACCAATCCCAGTTCCCCCTTCCCTCCCCTTCTCCTGTCCCCCCACCTCCTCCATCTCACCCCCATTGACTCCTCAGAGAGGGTAAGGCCTCCCTTGGGGAGTCAACAAAGTCTGGAATACTAAGTTGAGGCAGGACCAAGCCCCTCCTCCCTATGTCAAGGCTGAGCATGGTATCCCACCTTAGCTTAGGGAATGTGTTCCAAAAGCCATTTCATGCACCCAGGGTAAGTCCGGGTCCCACTGCCAGGGGCTCCCCAAACAGATCTAGCCACATAACTGTCACCCACTAATTATCATCATAGAACCTACATCCAGTAACTGATGGAAGCAGATGCAGAGATCCACAGCCAAGCACTGGGCTGAGCTCCTGGAGATCAGTTGAAGAGAGGCAGGAGGGAGCATATGAGCAAGCGGGTGTGTGTGTGTGTGTGTGTGTGTGTGTGTGTGTGTGTGTGTCAAAATCATGATGGGGAACCCCATTGAGACAGCTGACCTGAGCTGGTGGGAACTCATGAACTCTGGCCTGTCAGCTGGGGAACATGCATGGGACCGACCTAATGATACTTTTAGTCAAATGGCATGGACTGAAGATAAGTAAGATACTCCTGGAGGGTGGGATTGGTGTTTGTGTTTTGCTTTTTAACTTTTGTTTGTTTGGTTTTGTTTTCTCACATATGTGATGTGCATGCATGTGTGTATGTAGGGTTTGGGTGTGTGAGCAAGTGCACATGTACGGGAGTGGGTGTGCCTGTCCAGGCCTGGATCATGTTGGGAATCTTCTTCTGCTATTCCTATGTTATTCATTGAGAAAGGTTCTCTTATCTGAATCCAGAACTCACTATTCAGGTTAAGTTAGTAAACTTAATCCAGGAATCCCCTGTCTCTGAGCCTTCCAATGTGAGGATTAGAGGCAGATGGCTACGCATACCTAATATTTTCATGGGTGCTGGGGAATCCATCTCCCTAGGTCCTGTTTATGTTTTTAAATCTGTAACTCAAGAATTGAGTGCTGTGCCCAGCACTCTGCAAATATACTGCTAAATGTTGAAGTTCATGTCTGGGAGGAACAGAGGTACCATGGGAAGTACTGACTTGTCTGATCTTATCCCCTTGATTTTCCAGTGAATAGACAGTGAACTATTCCCACCTCATTCATAATCTTAGTCACATCCACCTAACCTGTCATAGGAACATAAAAGTGAATGAAGTAAGTATTCTTTCCCTGTCTTTGATGAGTAGAGCTTGTCACTTGCTTCTGACTATCAAACTCTGAAATAAAATGAGCAGCTTTGAATTTCTTGAATATTTGACTATATCACTCATTTACACAGATGTTTGAAATAACCTTGATATCAAGTAATTGCAAAAAAGCCTGCAAATATTAAATCTCAGAAAATGAAAAAACCCAATTTCTGAGAGACATCAGTATATAAACAAAGCACTTTCTTCAGCTACACACACGGACATTTCCTTGAAAGAGAAATAAATCTTCTAAAATTGGCATTTTGTGAGATTTCTTTAGTTGTACTGATGATATACTTGACTCAATATATTATAAAATAGTAATTTTTGTGGTAAAAAGTGTGACTAAATATATGCACACTCTCTAGTCAATTTAGACAAATTGTTCGTAAGAAATTATTTACTGTGCTCCCAGTCAGAGTTTGAAACTAAATCAGCAATACAGGAGATAGCCATTTGCATGTTTTTCAGAGTGTGAATTCAGAAGCCTTGCTGCCAAATGTTTATCAGAAAATTGATGATGAGAAAATTGTTCTGAAGGCTGCCTAGAGAATAACTGTCAAAAGATTAATTGTAAAAGATGGAAGATTGCCTCAAGAATTAACCTTCTTCCCTCTATCTCTTCTCCTGTGTGTGTGTGTGTGTGTGTGTGTGTGTGCACGTGCACGCGTGCATGTGTGTATGTTTATATATATGCCATTCAGTAAATTTCATTATAGATACCTATTTATACATACATATATATATAAACATATATAAATAAAACCTAAATGAAATTTGCTGAATGACATTGTGCATTTGAGAGCTAGTAAGATATTCAGTTTTTTTCTTGATTAGTTTATTTTGAAATACTGGGTTTAAATATCTCCTGAATCCCAATCACAAAGGTAGGCAGGTGATCTTGCTATCAGCAGCTACTTTAACTTTCATCAACTCCATAACTTACAACATCACAGCATAGTTCTCTGAAGCAAATTCTTTCTGTTTCACTGACTGTAGATTGGAAATAGCCAATGCCCTTCGTCGGGGAACTTCAAGAAAAGCCTCTCAGTCTGATTGCTAATGTACTTCAGAGTGTTTGTGAGAACCTGATTTATTATGGGCACATTTTCATCTTTATGAGGTCCCATGGGAAGAATTTCCCTCAGGCTTCACTATGAAGAGCAGATTTTTTTCCTTTGAAGAAAGAGTTATTATTCTTCATTTTTATCTTAAAATTCTTATGAGAATTATATACTGAAAATTCATGTATACTTTTACACTCTATCCTAACTACAGAAAGCTTGGACCAAAATTCTCACTTGTCTCTTAAAAATACTTCTAGACGTTTCTATATATCACCGATACATATGTAGCTTTATTTTTTATATGTGCTTTATTTTACCATCTTCCATTTTTCACCAAACTTTATGAACTGGTTTGATTGTATCTTTCTTTGTATCTATTTCTTTTTGAAATAGGATGCAACAGAATTTCATGCCTTTGCTTACCAATACTGTTCTAAGATTTCCCATAATAAATTTTATGTCTATGCGAATGAATGCATTTATCACCCTCTTTACAGAATGGATGTTCCTGAATTTAGGTTAGGATATATCTCAATAAGTTTGTTGTACAATGAAAATTTTACTGGTTGAAAAAGGGTTGTGATGTGCCAAATTTATGGAGCAGACATGTCTGAGTATTGCTTTTGGGTATTTGTTTCCTCCCATGGTCACATGACCAATTGGGAGCTTTGGGTTATTCATCACAGGCCTGCAGAATTCAAAGATCAAAATTCAGAGTATTGTTCCTCCTGATTAACTCTCAGTTTTACTACAATGTAAAGTTGACAGATTAAAAGTTGAATCATTTAAACTGGAGATGGACTGTAGACATTTTATCCAGCCTTCTGTTTTACCATAACAACATGGTAAACAAGAGGCACTGCTATTATTACACATTGTTAATACAACAATATTTCAAGTCTTTTGTAATAGCATAGTGTTACAGCATGAGAACATGGTGATGATTATATTATACCATGCTAATAAATTGAGAAATGCTTCTGTGTAGTGTGTCTAAGAAACCTGAGGGATGGAATGGACATTTCCTAAGGTACAGATGACAATAGAGACATGACATGAAGTTTGATATGAACACACCTTCCATTTTAAGTTTTTTTCCCTAAGAATGCTTCTCTAGTTCTTTACTTTTTATTTTTTAGTAGTGATGCAGATAGAGAAAAAGTGGTATAGATTTGGACCTTTTTAGCCTAATATTTCCCTCTTCTCTGAAGGGCAATCAAGTTGTATCTAATTCTTAAGGTCACAAGAAACACATGTTCATAAATCCAATCTCAGATCCTTGATCAATATGAAAAAAAAATGCATTTACCATGATGATGATATAGGTCTTCCCTTATGTATTTCTGTGCATCATGGATAAAGAGGGCAGTAGTGACATGCCAGAGAAACAATACCATCTAAGTCCAGTTTGGTGAACCAATGAGTTTGGTGGAGTTACAGGAGCATTGATGGCTCAGGCAGGAGCATAAATGAAAATCTATCCCATCATGAATGGTGGTGACTCATATAAGCTGTCTAGTGGGTTCATGGTACAATCTGCAGACATCTGTGCTATGAAGAGTCTCTTTTCCCCAGCAATTGTCTACAGCTTATAAAATCTTAGGGAAGGCCTCCATGAGTACTGAGTTCCCTTGAGCTGCTAATCTTCTACAATGGGTTTTTGCTAAAAATCTCCCAAACACATTATTTTAAACTATTTTCATCCATTTTCTGGGATCATATTTTGTTTTATTTTTTCTTAAAACCAATCATCACAATCTAACATATTATTTAAAAATTATTCCTGTGTTTATTAGTCTTTCTCTGTAAAACAATATTAGGAACAATCTTTATGAAAACAGGGACTTGAGCATCTACTTTTTTTTTCATTGCTGTAATAATACACCTTAAGTAATGCTGGGCAATATGTTCAAGAAATACTTTTTGAATGATCTGTTCAATAGATATATCTATGTGTGATTAAACTCAAGCCAGTTGTTTCCCTTTTTTAAAAAGGTGTGGCTGGAAAACAGCTCAGCAGTTAAAAATGCTTGTTCTTGCAGAGGTCCTGGGTTTGATTCTAGCACCTCCACAGTGACTCACAGCAATCTGGAATTTCAGTCATAGAGTTTCTAATAGCTTCTTCTGACTTCCCTGGGCACTAGACATACACGTGGTACACAGACATCCGTATTTACTCATACATATAAAATAAAATAAAGAAATCTAAAATCAATGACAAAATATCTTTCTACCATCCCCTGTCTAGTAGGGAAGAAGCTTGACAATATATACTTTATAGAATTTAGAGATTGCTTATTTTCTCACATTACATATTCATGGCTTTAATTCTTTTATGGTTTGCTGAAATACTAATACTTTAAAACTGAAGACAAAGGCAACAACGATAGACATGTGTAGCTGGAGTTTTTTCTCCGGGTCCCGTCAAGCCCCAGCAGTCCGACAGCCCACAGACACATAAATAAACACACAGATGCTTATGTTGCTTACAAACTGTATGGCCATAGCAGGCTTCTTGTTAACTATTCTTATATCTTAAATTAATCTATTTCTATATATCTATACCTTGCCACATGGCTCGTGGCTTTCCAGCATCTTTACAGGCTGCTTGTCATGGCGGCGGCTGGCAGTGTCTCCCTGACTCAGCCTTCCAATTCCCAGAATTCTCTTTTCTCTTGTCCCGCCTATACTTCCTGCCTGGCTACTGGCCAATCAGCATTTTATTTATACAGAGCAATATCCACAGCAGACATGCCAAAGTGGGCAGGGGAAAGCTGGAGTCCTGATGCCTACACAAATAACTTAAGGTAACCAAATAAAGAATGCTAAGAGTGGGAAAATATGGACTAGCACACCAATTGGTTATTCAAAGCTAATGGTCAGTCCTGAAAACACCCATACAAGTAACATCAAGTAGACTTAGCAGGTTATGTTTGGGAACATATGTATATACATATATGCATGTAACAATAATTAATCAACAAAGATTCCATGAATTTGTAAGAGAGCAAGAAGGGCTTTATAGGAATGTTCAGAAAGAGGAAATAGAAGGAAAGAATTATGGAATTATATTATACTCTCAAAAATAAAAAATAAAATACCCCCCAAACTGAAGAAATTTACATAAATCTAATCACCTACATTACATTTTCCCGGTAGCTTTAGGCTTCCAGGACAAAGAAATTCAAGTTCATTGAGAATCCATAAGAAAACAAGCTATTGGGAAAGCAGGCATTCTCGAACACATTTGGAGTGAAAAACCCTTCAGACTCAGCCCGTTGTTGTTGGTTAGGTCTGTGGGCTCAGGGCTATCAGGCCTTCAGGTTTCCAAAACACATCGAAAATTCCTGTTTCTCTCTGAAACATCCTCATATTTAAAAGTTGCATGTAAATGAAAACAACAACAACAACAACAACAACAACAACAAAATACACACACAGGAACATATACACTACTACTGCTTCATTCCAAAGATCTCTGAGTGTTGTACTAGTTTCCTGAATCTCCAGCTTGGAACCATTGCTTTCGGGTTTGTGTATTCTGACATTGTCAGTGTTGAATATTTGCTGATAGGTTGTGGGAGAAAGCATCTGTTCCTTTTGCTTGTGGCTACAGTGCTTCTAGTTTGTGGGCAAATAGCCATGGGAATTTTGACAGCTCTTCTCTGCACATTGCTTTGACTGTCCAACAATACAAAGGTTATCTTCTCCAGATGACGTTGTGCTTTCGAGTGAAGATGAAGCTCTCCCACTAGCATCCATGTCATAAAGTTATTTTTAAGGTCACTTTCTTCTGCTTCTTCTGCATTGTGAAGTTCTGGCATTACTGTTGTAGAACCACTAGGTTCTGATGGTGCCATATTGCTCTTTATGTTGCTGAATGTACTTTTGCACTGGTGTCTACCCATCTCTTCTTCCAATAGGTGTGAGAGGTGTCTGTGTCTGAGGAGACTGCTCTTGGTCCAATCTGTGCTTGCTGTGTCTGTGTCTCAGGGGTCCGCTCTTGGTATAATTGGAGCTGGCAGATTCTGTGTCTTAAGGACACAGAAGATGATAGAGGTCTTTAAAGAGGAAAAATTCCTTTAAAGAAGTTGAGGAAAAGACAAAGAAAAATGGGAAGAAATCAATAAATCCCTTAAAGAAAGCCAAAAAAAAACCAAGAAAAAAACATTTAAACAGGTGAAGGAAACAGTTCAAAATCTGAAAATCAAAATAGAAGCAATGAAGAAGACACAAACTGAGGGAATGCTGGAAATAGAAAATCTGAGTAACTGAACAGGAACTACAGATATAAGCATAACTAACAGAATATAAGAGATGGAAGAGAGAATCTCTGTCATGGAGGATACAATAAAGGAAATAGATTCATCAGTCAAAGAAAACACTAAAGCCAAAACAGCCTTAACACAAAACATCCAGGAAATCTGGGAAACCATGAAAAGGCCAAACCTAAGAATAATAAGGATAGAAGAAGGAGAAGAATATCAACTCAAAGGCACAGAAAATACATTCAACAAAATCATAGAAGAAAACTTTCCCAACTTAAAGAAGGAAATACCTATGAAGATACAAGAAGTTTATAGAACACCAAACAGACTAGATCACTCCCCCCCAAAAAAACCCTTGCCACATAATAGTCAAACCATTAAACATACAGAATAAAGAAATAATACTAGGCGCAGCAAAGGAAACAGGCCAAGTGACTTATGAAGGCAAACCCATCAGAATAACACCTGATTTCTCAATGGAGACTCTGAAAGCCAGAAGGTCCTGGACAGATGTAATGCAGACACTAAGAGACCATGGGGCCAGCCCAGACAACAATATCCAGCAAAACTTTCAATCACCATAGATGGAGTACACAAAGACATTCCAAGACAAAACCAGATTTTAACAATACCTATCCACAAATCCAGCCCTATAGAAAGCACTAGAAGGAATACTCCAACCTAAGGAATTCACCCATGAAAACACAGGCAGTAGCTAACCCTACAGCAGCAATCCAAAGAAGGGAAACACACACACACACACACACACACACACACACACACACTACCACCAAAAGATAACAGGAATTAACAATCAGTGGTCATTAATATCCCTTAATATCAATGGACCCAATTCTATAAAAAGACATAGGTTAACAGAATGGATATGAAAACAGGATCTATTCATCTGCTGAATACAAGAAACATACCCCAACTTCAAAGACAGGCACTACCTCTGAGTAAAGAAGTGGGAAAAGACTTTCCAATCAAATGGACTTAAGAAGCAAACTTGTGTAGCTATCATAATATCTAACAAAATAGACTTCAAACTAAAATCAGTCAAAAGAGATCAGGAAGCACATTACGTATTCATCACAGGAAAAATCCACCAAGATGAAGTCTTAATTTTGAACATTTATGTCCTAAATACAAGGGCACCCACATATGTAAATAAAACAAAACAAAAACAAAAACCAAAAAACACCAAAAAACATTACTAAAGCTTAAATCATACATCAAACTTCACGCACTAGTTATAGGAGATTTCAACATCCCACTCTCACCAATGGACAGGTCTACCAGACATAAAATTAACAGAGAAATAAGAAAACTATCAGATGTTATGACTCAAATGGACTAAATAGATATCTACAGAACATTCCACCCTAACACAAAAGAATATACCTTCTTCTCAGTACCCCATGGAACCTTCTCTCAAATTGAACATATACTCAGTCACAAAGCAAATCTCATAAGATACAAAAAAAAATTGGAATAACCTCCTGTATTTTATCAGACCACCGTGGCTTAAAGTTAGATTTCAACAACAACAAAAATTACAGAAAGCCTACAATCTCATGGAAACTGAATAATGCTCAATTGAATCACCAATGGGTCAAGGAAGAAATAAAGAAAGAATTTAAAGATTTCCTAGAATTCAATAAAAATGAATGTACAACCATACCCAAAAACTTATGAGACACTGTGAAATCAGTGCTAAGAGGAAAATTCATAGCACTAAATGCCCACATAAAGAAGTTGGAGAAATCTCACACTAGCAATTTTACAGCATACATGAAAGCTCTAGAACAAAAAGAAGCAAACTCACCCAGGAGGAATAGAAGATAGGAAATATGAAACTGAGGGCAGAAATCAATAAAATACAGACAAAGAGAACAATGTAAAGAATCAATGAAACAAAGAGTTGGTTCTTTGATAAAATCAACAAGATAGACAAGCCCTTATCCAATCTAACCAAAAGGCAAATAGATAACATCCAAATTAACAAAATCAGAAATGAAATGAGAGACATAACAACAGACAACAAAGAAATCCAGAGAATCATCACATCATACTTCAAAAACCTGTACTCCACAAAATTGGAAAATCTAAAAGAAATGGTCAATTTTCTGGATAGGTACCATATGCCAAAATTAAATAAAGACCAGATAAACAATTTAAATAGACCTATAACCCCCAAGGAAACAGTCATTAAAATTCTCCCAACCAAAAAAAAGCCTAGGACCAGATGGTTTCAGTGCAGAATTCTATCAGAATTTCAAAGAAGAGCTAATACCAATACTCTTCAAATTGTTTCACACAATAGAAACAGAAGGAACATTACCAAATTCCTTTTATGAGCCTACAGTTACTCTGATTCTCAAGACACACAAAGATGCAACAAAGAAAGAGCATTACACACCAATCTCCCTCATGAACACTGATGCAAAAATATTCAATAAAATACTGGCAAACCAAATCCAAGAACACATCAAAAAAATTATCCAGCATGACCAAGGAAGCTCCATCTCAGAGTTGCAAGGATGGCTCAACATATAAAAATCTGTCAATATAATGCACCATATAAACAAACTGAAAGAAAAAACCACATGATCATCTCATTAGATGATGAAAAAGCTTTTGACAAAATACAACACCCCTTCATGATAAATATCTTGGAGAGATCAGGAATATAAGGAACATTCCTAAGTATAATAAAGGCAATTTACAGCAAGCTGACAGCCAGCACAAAATTAAATGGAGAGAAACTCAAAGCAATTCCACTAAAATCAGGGACAAGACAAGACTGTCCACTCTCCCCATATCTATTCAATATAGTACTCAAAGGTCTAGCTAGAGCAATAAGACAACAAAAGGAGAATAAGGGGATACAAATTTGAAAGGAGGAACTCAAACTTTCACTATTTGCAGACAATATGATAGTATACATAAGTGACCCCAGAAATTCTACCAGGGAACTCCTATAGTTGATAAACACCTTAAGTAATGTGACAGGGTACAAGATTAACTAAAAAAATTCAGTAGTTCTCCTGTATACAAATGATAAAATGGCTAAGAAAGGAATCAGAGAACATTACCCTTTACAATAGTCACAAATAGTAACTCTAACTAAGCAAGTGAAAGACCTGTATGACAAGAACTTTAAGTCGCTGAAGAAAGAAATTGAAGAAGATATCAGAAAATGGAAAGATCTCCCATGCTTGTGGGTAGGTAGGATTAACATAGTAAAAATGGTAATCTTACCAAAAGCAATCTACAGATTCAATGAAATCCCCATCAAAATCCCAACACAATTCTTTACAGAACTTGAAAGAACAATACTCAACTTCCTATGGAAAAACAAAGAACTCAAGATAGTTAAAACAATCCTGTACAATAAAGCAATTTCTGCAGGCATCACCATCCCTGACCTCAAGCTCTACTATAGAGCTATTGTAATAAAAACAACTTGGTATTGGCATAAAAACTGACATGTGGACCAATGGAATCAAATTGAAGACCCTGATATTAATCCATAAACCTATGAACACCTGATTTTTGACAAAGAAGCTAAAACTGTACAATAGTAAAAGAAAGCATCTTCAACAAATGTTGCTGGCATAACAGGATGTCAACATGTAAAAGATTGCAAATATATCCATATCTATTGCCATGTACAAAACTCAAATCCAAGTGGATCAAAATCCTCAATTTAAAACCAGTTACACTGAACCTGATAGAAGAGAAATTATGAAGTAACTTTGAACACATTGGCACAGGAAACCACTTCCTAAATACAGCATCAGTAGCACAGACACTGAGAGCAACAATTAATAAATGGGACCTACTGAAACTGAGAAACTTCTGTAAGGCAAAGGACACACTCAATAAGACGAAAGACAGCCTATAGAATCGGAAAAGATCTTCACCAATCCCACATCTGACAGAGATCCAATCTCCAAAATATGTAAAGAATTAAAAAAAACTAGATAGGAAAATACCAAACAATCTAATTAAAAAATGGGCTACAGAGCTAAACAGAGAATTCTCAACAGAAGAATCTCAAATGGCTGAAAGACATGTAAGGAATTGATCAACATCCTTAGTCATAAGGGAAATGCAAATCAGAAGGACTCTGAGATTCCATCTTACACCTGTCAGAATGACTAAGATCAAAAACACTGAAGACAGCTTATGTTGGAGAGGATGTGGAGCAAGAGGAACACTCCTACACTGTTGGTGGGAATGCGAACTTGTATAGCCACTCTGGAAATCAGTATGGCAGTTTCTCAGAAAATTGGAATTCAATCTACCTCAAGACCAAGCTGTACCACACTTGGGCATATACCCAAGGAATGCTCAATCTTACCACAAGGACACATGCTCAACTATGTTCATAGCAGCATTATTCATAATAGCCAGAACCTGGAAACAACCTAGATGCCCCTCAACCGAAGAATGGATTAAGAAAATGTACATATACACAATGGAGTACTACTCAGCAGTAAAAAAGCAATGACATCATGAAATTTGCAGGCAAAAAATGGAACTAAAAAATATCATCCTGAGTGAGGTAACCCAGACTCAGAAGAACAAACATGGTATGTACTCACTCATAATTGGATACTAGATGTAAAGCAAAGGATAACCAGACTACAACTCACAGCTCCAAAGAAGCTAGCTAACAAGGAGGACCCTAAGAGGGATGCATGGATTGCCCTGGGAAGGGGAAATAGATGAGATCTCCATGAGCAAACTGGGGGGTGAGAAGGAGCAATAGAGGGTAGAGGATGGGGGATGAGAACATAAGGGAATGGAATGGTTGAGCTGGAACAGGGATGGAGTGGGAGAGCAATGAAAGAGCTACCATGATAGAGGGAAACATCATGGGGATAGGGAAAAATTGGGTGCTAGGGAAGTTCACAGGAATCCACAAGGATGACCCCAGCAATAATGGAGATGGTGCCTGAACTGGCTTAGCCCAGTAATCAGATCAGTGAATATCCTGTCATCATAGAACCTTCATCCAGTAACTGATGGAAACAGATGCAGAGATTCACAGCCAAGCATAAACTGGCTTTGGAGCCTACTACCTATGGGGGAACACCTTGCACAGCCTTAATGCAGGGGGAGGGGCTTGATCTTGTCTCAAGTGAATGTACCAGGCTCTGCTGACTCCCCATGGGAGGCCTTACCTTGTCTGAGGAGGGAATGAGGGGTGGGTTGGGAGGGTAATTCTAGAGGGCTGGAGGAGGAAAGAGAAGGGGATCTGTGGTTGATATGTAAAATGAATAAAAAAATTCTTAATTGAAAAAATAAACCAAAAAAATATTCATTTCATATTACATTACCATCATGGAGAAGTAAGTAATGGAATTTGGCAAGCACCTTTAACTAAATTTATTTCTGTTCCATGATTTGCTGATAGTTACTGATATAAGCCACTAACTAGTACAATATGGGAAGTTCCTGACATTTATACTGATCATTAGGTTAAAATGCCTGCTGTGAAGTCCTGATCTTCAAAAGACAAAAAAATGTTAGCTAAACATAAGCATGTTGGTTTGGTAAGTCAAGGTTGGAATGTGTTTTTTTTCTCTCTAGTATTCATTAACTATGATTTATTAACTGTTGTCTAATACATCTGAGCTTCAGTTTTCTCTTCTTAAAAATTAGAAGGACAATTACTAAGCCACAGGTTCTTCTAGAGGGAATAAACAAGAAGGTAGACACAGAAATGCCTGAGGAGGAATGCAAGCAGTAGTTCACCTCAGAACAAATGAGGAGTAAATATTATCTTAGCCGTAGATGAAGACATTGCAATTAGAAGTGCCTTAATACCCTGCTTATGATGTGTTAGATTACCGAGGATGCTACTCCCCTTCTATCCCTTCTTCTACTTGTTTTCTTCTACAATATCAACGCGATCAAAGAATTTGATCTCTTAGAGGGAAAGAGGTAATTCATAATGCAATTTCCTTCCTGTGGTGATGCCTGTAATGTATCATGTTACAATGAACCAAAAAGCCAAACATGTCTTTAAGTCCTGGCTCCGTTGCAAAAATACCTGTTTAAGGCGTTGATAGCCATGCTATTATGTTTCAGGTCTTAAATTAAGGTAAGAATTTTAACGATTGAAGGAATTTTAACAAAACTATATGGGAAGACTGGGGAAATTGCTCAGTAAGTAAAGCACTTGCCATGCAAGTTTGAGGACCTGGGTTTCAACGTGAAAATGGATATAGTTGCACAATCTATAATTCAAGTCATTCTATGACAAAATGGGAGGCAGAGCCAGAAGAATCTTCTGAAGTTCATGGGCCATCTATCCCGACTCACACAGATTAAAAAAAAACAAAAAACAAAACAAAACAAAAAAACAAAAAAACGAAAGAAAGAAAGAAAAGAACCCATCTCAAGGTGGAAGGCATTGCCTTCTGACCCCCTCACACATGCCATATCATGAACATACCATACTGACATACATGCCATGCACGTACTCACACTCACATACATGCCTGTCATATACCCAAACTCACATAGATGCCACTCACAAAACCTCAATCGCGTACGCGAACTTGTGCACATATACACATACATGTGGCACATACTACGCATACAAGATAAAAAATAATGTTAAGGAGTATCAAGTACTGTACAGGAGGAAGCAAAGGGATCTGTATAACTATATTGATTACTGTGTTTGTTCCCACTTAAATCTTTGTTGCTGTTGTTGTTTTTGTTTCTTTTTTGTTTTTCAAGACAGGATTTCTCTGTGTAACAGCCCCTGGCTGTCCTGGAATTCTGTAGATCAGGCTGGCCTCAAACTCGTAGAGATTCCATCTGCTTCAGCCTCCCGAGTGCTGGGATGAAAGGCGTGTGCCACCACTGCCCAATTTGTTTCCACTTCAATCTTAAGTCTCCTTCTAAAACAGGCTTGGTTTTGTTTTACCTAAAGTAAACCTCTGTGTGTTCCATTTGTGTAAAATACAGATACTCTTAGGTAGAGCTTGACCATTGGTTCAGTATGAATAGGACATGAGAGTACCTGTGACATTATGCTTTTTTTTTCAATTGCGTTTTTCTTCTCCCAGTGAGACCAGATGCTCAGAGTTATTGGGGAACACATCATCAGTTCCATATCACCCCACCCCTTTCACAAACATCTTCTTTCCTTAATCTGGTTTCAGGGCTCCTTATTTTTTAACTTCAGTTCTTTTCTTTGGTCAAAAATATTTAATGAATTCATGACTTGAGTAATAGTTAGTAACCTTTGGTCTTGTGTTAATGACTCTCATTAGTTTGTCCAATTATTTTTTCAAGATTCTTGCTCCCAGCACCCACAAGAACTGCCACCTGGTAACTTGAGTCACCTTTCTTTAAAGTCTTGGAAATTCCAAAGTCTTGGAAAGGGAAAACATATATATATATATATATATATATGTAAACCTAACAACGTTAGTTTCATGTTGAATTCTAAAACTATATTTCATTGTTAACTAGGTATTCACTGCATTCCATCTGGCTTGAATGTCTTTCTTGATACTCTTTCCTAGATATCCATATAGTTTTCCTTATTCAGAATAGTTCATGTGGGAGGCAGGGTCCCAGAACATTTTTTTTCATGTTATCTACTGGTCATTTACCTTGGTTCTCTATTTCTACTTATTCATGAATAACAGTACTAGCCTCTTCCTCACCAGGGCTATGCCTGACATCAGCTATAAACTTCTGGAGACAGCTGATGGAAGGAGTCATCATCCTGTGACTACCTTAAGCCAGACTTCCCCTCTTGATTATGGTTGTTAATTCATGATCCAAATTGCTGATGACCGAACCAAGCTCTGGCTTTTCTGCCTTAATTTTCCTGGGCTGGTTCTCAACATTCAAGTAAATCCCTAGAAGATAAAAAGTTTGCAAATTTTGCTCCTGTTTTTTACTTAGGAACAAAAGATTAGGAAATGTTAATTTGTGTTTAACACTAAGCAGTACCTAAATGTGGCCTTTGGCAAAACTAACTCAAATCAAAAGTATTATGAGTGCCCTTCACCTCCTGGGGAGGTGACCTTTTTTAATAATCCCTTTATCCTACACAGCATCTGTGAACTCAAACTGCCCCTGGTCAGTCCATCTGGAGGTTTATTGGAGAGTATTCCACATGGAGATATTAATGATAATGTGTTAACTCCTTTAGAATATTTGCGTAATAAAAGAGCACTTGAGAAAGAAAGTTTGCAAAATTTTAAGGCTTTCTTCTTCCTATGACATTACTTTTAGAAAAATATCTCCCATATATTTTTACTCAAATGGCTAAATGTACTAGCCAAATTAAAAACAAAGGAAATTATCAATGAAAAAATATTGCTTTAAGAAGATTTATTTTTGTAATTTTTTTATTGTGCGTATGTCTGTCTGTCTGTGTGTAGTTATTTGTATGGGGAGTACAGATGCTCTTAGGGGCCAGAAGGGGCCATTGGATTCCATGGACCTAAAGCTACAGGAAGTTGTAAGCTACCACTGTGAGTGCTGAGAACTGAACTCCAGCACTCTACAAAAGTAGTTTGTGTTTTTAACCATAAATCATCTCTCCAACCCCAGCAGAAATTCCCAGGATTCTAAGAGAGTGATCCTAGTGAGAACTCCTAGTAATGGAGGATACAGAGCCTGAACCAGCCATCTTCTATAAACAGGCAACTTCCAGTAGTGGTACTGGGACACCAACCCAGCCACAAATCTACCTACAATCTACCTTCCACCTACAATCTAGCCTGCCTGCAAGGTATGTGGGGGCAATGGAGGCCCAGAACTTGTGGAAGTAGCCAACCACTGACTGGTTTAATTTAAGGTCCACACCTCAAGAGGGAGCCCATGCCTGATATTGCCTGGATGACCAGGAACCAGAGGCTGGATAGCCCAGAGACCTAGGATAGAAAAAAAAATCAATAAAATGACTCCTAATGATATTCTGTTTAGCCCAGTGGTCCTCAGAGAGGCTTCCTCCTGCGGCTGATGGCAGCAGATTCAGAGACCCACAGCCAGACATGAGGCAGAGAGAGAACCCAAACTGGAAATCTCCATCGGGCCCCTCCCTCTGGAGCTGGGGAAACCCTGTGGAAGAGGGGGAGGAAAAACAGCAGCCAGAGGGGTCAAGGATGCCACAAGAACACTCGCACAGAATCAACTAAGCAGAGTGAGCTCAGAGACTGATGTGGCAATCAGGGGGCCTGCATGGGTCCGTGCTAAGTCCTCTGAATCTATATTAAGGTTGTTAGCTTAGTGTTCTTGTGTGACTCCTAACAGTGGGAATAAGGGTTGTCTCTGACTCTTTTGCTTGCTGTTGGGACTCTATCTCCAGCGTTGATATGAGGGAATGTGCTTAGTCTCATTGTAACTTCTTATGCCATGTTTGGTTGATATCCCTGGGAGGCCTGCTCTTTTCTGAAGGGAAATGAGGAGAAATGGATCTTGGGGAAAAAGGGAGGTCGGGGAGTGACCCGAAAGAGTGGATGGAGGAGAGACTGTGGTTAGGATGCACTGTGTGAGAGAATAATAAATAAAAAATTAAAAAACAAAACAATAATAGCAATAAAATAAATTTTAATTGTGTATCTTTTTAAAAAAATAAAAATTAAAAACTTAAAAACTGACAAGTGTTAAAAAGTAATATATAAATATCCTCCATGTTTTTAATGCACCACCATTCCATTTTCTAAAAAATGTAGACAAGCCATATAGGACATACATACTCTCACGGCTTTAACAATGGGTGTCTTCCCATGAAAGAACATGCGTTAATTATTCTGAATGCAGAAATTTGCATGTAATCCTGTTTTATATGTGCTCTTTTGCTGAAAGTATTTCAAAATGACAGAGTTTTATAGCTAAAGACATTAAAAGAAGAAGGAAGGAGTGAGAGTGAGAGAGGGAAGGAGGATAGAGAAGGATCGGAGAAAAACAAGGAAGGAGGAAGAAAGAGAGGAAAGGAAAGTGGCCAGAAGAGATGGAAGTGGGGCGGGGGGAAACATTCGCACAGAGCAAGGGAAGTGAAAACCAAATGTTCTATTGTATCTGGAATAACTGATCATCAACTTATAACCACTGTTGCCTCTCTTACATTATGTGAGTCTATATCTGATGACGGAGTTGAATCGGTTTGAATGTTTGCCTTCATGTGTTTGAGTTCAGAGAAATAGCTACAACCATTGCTAAGCCCATCCTTCCCCGGCACACAGCAAGCCATGACCCACCACCACCCTACTTCAATTATTCTTGTTTCATAAAATCCCAGGTTCTCTCTCCATCCTCTTTGGGTCATTCCTCATTAATTGATGTTCTCCCCTTAATACAAGAGCCAGAATAAAATCCACCCCCCCCCATAACTGCCTGCTTCATTTTGTCTTTGAGATTGAAAATGCTCAGGCAATCCACCTACTCCTCACCTTTTCTTGTCATAATCAAGTTGGCATTCTCTAGGAACACACAGAAGTCAAAGAGGAGCTTCTTTGTCCTGCTTCTTCCCACTGAGAGAACAAATGTTGGGGAGACCAGCTACTTCCTGCTCCAAGTCTCCTTATACTGTGGTCTCTCAGCAGGGAAATGGCCAGTTATTGACACATCAAGAGACATGTGAATATTTTCCTGACAGGAACTTCCTGTGCCTCTGTGAGTACGCCTCTCTTTCAGCAATAGGTTAGGGAGAGGCTTTTGTGAGCAGGAAATACTTTTTAAAGAAGTATATTTGTCCCTTGAGATTCTCCAGAGAGGCTTGTTCACTAGAGTGAGAACATAAAACCCAATTTTCACCAAGTCTTTGAATTCCATGCATAAATTACATTATACTATCTATGAATCTTGCAAACTTAAGGATTACTATGAGGGGTGTGTGCGTGTGTGTGTGTGTGTGTGTGTGTGTGTGTGTGTGTGTGTGAGAGAGAGAGAGAGAGAGAGAGAGAAGGAGAGAGGAGAGAACATTTAAT
Organism: Peromyscus nudipes; assembly: GCA_902168325.1. NCBI lineage: Eukaryota > Metazoa > Chordata > Mammalia > Rodentia > Cricetidae > Peromyscus > Peromyscus nudipes. The sequence goes on along the minus strand of CABHPH010156873.1, from coordinate 3,905 downwards.
CAACTAAAACTGAAATAGATTGATGTTTAAATGATCAGCTGTCTTTAAAACCATTAAATTCCTTTAAACCCTTTAAAGTAGGTTTAAATTCTTTTATGCTCTGTGCAAAATCTTCCAAGGTGTAGAGTCAGTTTAATTATCTTTGTACCCAATTCTGCCTTGCCAGAGTTGAAAAGTACTTTCCTATTAGAGATATATTTTTACCACTCCTGATTTGGGGTCTGCTGCAGAATGTGAACCTGAAATGCATAATGACCTGGAGCTGTTCCATCTCGCACCACTGAGAAAACATGTACTCGTGGGCCAGTTCCGTCTATGACAGTGATTATTTATCTATACACTCAAAATTCAGTGGGATTGACTTCTTTTTATGTTACATCTGCTGCATCTTACCAAATATTTGTCACCCAAATTGAATCTCGAGAACCTCAGAGACATTATAGATAAATTGTTTCAAAATCTTCTCTCACTTTAATTGAAAATAGACTTGCTTTCCTACTTCTTACTGAATGCTTACATGTCTTTTGTGTATATTAAAATAGGCCCGAAATTAGCACTATTTCTAAGAGCCAAGATGAGTGGGCATGTGCAGTGAAGTATAATCCAGCTTTGCAAAGTAAGGGATTCTATCAACTGGAATTCCTCCGTGGAGGTTAGAGATGAAGTTAGAGAACTAAGTCAGACTTAATATTATTCATATGAAGAAATAAAATTTTGAAGAGTCACTGGTCACAAGACATAAAATTTCAATTAAGAGGAAATTCAAGAACTAGATTCTGCAACATGGTGACTGTAATTTATGACAACGCTTGTACTATGAAAACTTCTTAGGAATATTTTAATTGTTCTTACTTTAAGAGCTCAATTTAGGCATTCCACAATGTGTACAATTTTCAAAATATTATTTGATGACAGATTCTTATTTGCCAATTTAAAATAAAATAAGAATGCTGATGGGAATCTGGATATCTCCCATGATTTGGTCTATTTGTAAGATGAGGAGTCATCAGGTCCCACTAGTTACATCATCAATTTTTACACACTTCTTCATGGACAAGTGTGCATTACCCATTGAGACTGAAAAGTTATCTCAATCTAAATCAACCTGCAAACTTGAGAACCCAAGATCCTAGATTATAGGGAGAAGACAACCAATACAGAGTACAGTCTAAGCTCTAATGTAGCAGCCTAAGCACTGGACACAGCCTTAGTTTCTTTAAATGTGTGGAATTTATTACGGCATGTAGGACAAGATCTCAGCCAGATGATGTGCTTGGAAAACTTACAAATTAAAAAACTGGAGGCCAGTGAGATGGCTCAGTGGATAAAACAGTACTTGCCACTCAGACCTGAATACCTGGGTTCAATCCCTGGAACCCATGATGGAAGAAAAGATCAGCTCCCAAACCCGACCACCACACATATGCCATGCACTCATGCACACATCACAGCAGAAGAATATACACAAATTTAAACAAAACTAAAAACCTAGAAGTCTTATTAATTGCATATTTGAATTGATCATCATTTAGATATAAACATTATGCATTTAAAAGTAAACACTGAATGTGTATTTGATCTCTAAGAAATTTATTATGAATGAAAAAAAATGGTTGTATAGAAAGTACTATGCAACAAGAAAAGTCCTTCAGATGTTGTGAGAATATATCACAGAAGAAAATAGTCTTGGGCAATAAAACAAGCCGACTCTGCTAAATAGACTGGGTGACACAAAATATGTATTGCTGCTGAAGTAAATTAAATATGACTTAGGAGAGTGAACTAAAGAGAAAATTTCTAGGACCAAGGGGCTAGAGACTCTTCCAATAAATAAAATAAATCCTAACAAGCACTCCTTTTCCCCCTTCAGGCCTTTCCTATTAAAGTGATAGATGATTACAAAACGGATATCGAGATACATAAGCAAGTAGATTGAAGAGAACTGAGGGAGGTTTCACGACAGTGGTTTGGATTCTTCAGACTTCAGCAAGCCAAACTATTTTAGGATAAAGAATGAAAATTTAAACCAGAGTAGCCTATGATGAAAAGCAGCAACAATAACTTTAAGTCCATGCATTATTCTCTCTGTTGCAATCTCTGCATCATCACAGCCGCCCTCCAAAGTGAGATGGATTTACAACCACAAGTCAACTCTGGAGAAGCCCTTGGCTTGTCTGAGTCCAACTGCCCTCAGCAAGCCAGCTGGGATATAAAATACCTGGCTGGTTCCATCATTCTGGAGGGGAGGAGGAGAGCTATGCAGAAACAGTGGAAGCCCTTGATGTAGCCAGTTTCTCTTTCTCTCATACTATTGCTGTGTGATAACTGCTCTCTCCAAGTCTGCTTCATGGTTCCAGTGTCTCTGTCCTCACTCATTGCAGAGCCCTGCTTTGTGGTCAGAGTGGCAGCCATTTATCCCAAGGCTTTGTATGAGACTGTCAGTTCCATTGCTGGGGGTGGGGTAGGGTATGTAACACGGCACAGTGTCCCACACTTAGAAGGCTTTCCTTTGAGCCTGTGGTAGTGATGGGAAGGTATGGGGCCTGTGGGAGGACCTACTGGAGGAAAGCTAAATCTTTGGGATACGCCCTTCAGTCCAGATACCTGGACTCTGTGGCGGTTTGAATAAAAATGGCCCCCATAGGTCCACAGGGAGTAACACTATTAGGAGGTGCGACCTTATTGGTGTGGGTGTGGCTTTGTAGGAGGAAGTGTGTCATTAGGGGTTGGGCTTTGCATAGAAGTTCAAAGCCGGCCTAGCAGCTCACAGACTTCCTTCCTGCTATCTGGAGATTCAGATGTAGTACTCACTGCTACATACGGGTGTAAAACAGATAAAAAGCAAAAGGGTTTATATCTTATTTCAGAGATACTTACACAGCCTTGTTCATTGCCAATGTATTAACAATATTTAGGAAACGGAATAAACCTAGATAATCATTGACTGCTGAACAGATAATGAAAACATGATATATCTACTTTATGAATGATTATTGCTATAAATAAAAACTTAATCATGAAATTTACTTGCAAATGGATGGAAAGGGAAAAATGTATATGGAGTGAGGTCACTCAGTACTGAAAAGGTAAAGACCACATATTCTTTCTCATATGAGGATCCTAACTTTAAATTTTTGTGTCAGTATTTAACATGAAGTACACATGGAAGTTATAAAACTGTAAGTGGACCATTGGCCAAGGGCAATGCCTTTGTGAGTGGTGTATGAGAGAATATAAATGAAATGATAGTAGAGAGAGAGGAATTTAAGAAGTAAATGGGGTGGGGTGGCTGGAAGGATGGTTCAGTGGTTGAGAGCACTGGCTGTTCTTCCAGAGGACCTGAGTTCAATTCCCAGCAACCACATGGCAGCTCACAACTGTCTGTAACTCTGCCTCCAGAGGATCTGACACCTTCACAAAGACATACGGGCAGGCAAAAACACCAACGCACATAAAATAAAAATAAATAAATCATTTTAAAAAGAAGCAAAGGGGTTCAAGCAGGTAGTGGAGTAATGAGAACGGGAGGTGGGATTTTAAGGGAAGACTTAAACAAATCGAAGTGTACTACTGGGGTACCCATAATCTTTCATAAGTAAAGTAAGAGGGGGTAGCACATATGATATGAAAGAAAAAGGGGCGGGGAACACGGTAAGCTAAAGGTTTAAATGGGGACAGAGAAGGGGGCAGAAGGGAAGGGGAAGGGTGGTTTGATCAACACTATGGATGTATGAAGAAGCCTCCTGAAACTCCACTATTCTGTGAGCTAATTAAGATATAATGAATTTTGCAGAGACCGAATTTTGCTTAGAAGTGCCCCCACATTACCTAACTGTGAGTTACTGATCCGAGAGATACAAGAGGCACTCAAATAATACTGTCTATTGCTGTGGCTCTTAATTACC